>MNCI01011325.1:292685-318641 GCA_015680685.1 Gnetum montanum
GAGGTTCGCTACTTCTATTCTATCTATGCTAAACAAGGGAGATCCATGTCTTATTTATAGATATGGCGGCAGACTGTGATATCGCATACGCGATATCGTAGGGAAGACACAATATCGTGGGGGATGCAATATCGTGGCCTATGCGAATCGCATCTCATCAGCATAGCTATTAACATAACTATTAACTAAACCATTAACATTATCATTAATGCAAGAATTTATCATTTACCATAATTTACCTATTATTGGATTTTTCCATAAGGTTTCCAAAATTAAATGTTTAGAAAAACGGTTTAGGCTAATTCTCATGCAAGAAAAGAAAAACAATTGAGTTAGAAATCCTGATGTATGTCCAAACTAACTATTGAATTATGTTAGGACTACCATCAATCCTATAGTTTTTCTATGACCTAGTTCTTTATCACCATCCTAAAATCAAGTCTGATACATGACTATAGCATGATGATTAGCCATGAAGTACCAACATTTGTATTAGTTGTCTCTACCACAAATCATGTTTAATGAATTCTATTCAATATTCTTGATCTTTTCAACATGTTGAACTCATCCATATACTTTTGAAATGTCTGCTCATTATCATCATCTAAAATCATTATTCCTACCAAATGTCTCCATGGCCATGCTACTCTAAAAACTAAGTAAAAATTCTATCATGAATTTCATTGTGATCCTAGGTCTATTGTGATGCATGAAGACACTATTGCTACTACCACTAGGAGAAGCAGGTATCATAGGAGTAAGATAAGAATAAAGTGCAAAGAGAAAATTCACAAAAATGATAATTTATGAATTAATAAATAATATTATAATATGCTTAGATCATCAATGAAACTAGCATAGGGGAAATAAAACATAAAAAAGTAATCTTCTTATCAAATTTGATGCAATCAAGAATATTTCTTCTATCTTGATAGACTAATTGAAATGCAATCTTTATGAAATAAGAACATGTTCAGATCTAGAGATCATCAAGAGACCTGCCAACCATAGTCATAGGCATAAGCACAAGAGATGTATAATTCATGCCAAGAGAGCTAATATTATCAAGTATTTATAGAAACAAGGGGGAGTATTTTGGGAATTCAAAGATTAAATAATTAATAATTTATTTTCTAAAAATTAGGCCACATGTATTCACAAAAAGGTTCAACAATTAACCAATACTAGATATGGCCTACATGTCTAAGAACAGGTTCAGAGATAAAATAAAAGAATAATTGGAAAAAAACTCCAAATATCTTTTAACATGTCTTATAAGCATATTCTTACATTATTATAAAATCATATCACTTAGAAAAAGATATGATAAGCATTAAAAATACAAGTTAATGGGCCACCACCATCATTCCAACATATCTTTCAGAAGT
Organism: Gnetum montanum; assembly: GCA_015680685.1. Classification (NCBI taxonomy): domain Eukaryota; kingdom Viridiplantae; phylum Streptophyta; class Gnetopsida; order Gnetales; family Gnetaceae; genus Gnetum; species Gnetum montanum. Next base: position 294,074 of record MNCI01011325.1, read on the forward strand.
GGTTGTAAGCATTAGCAAATGCCAAGAAATAATAATCAAGAAAAGAAATACAAAAATAATAATATTTCCAAATGTATAGTAAGAACAAGGTACAAGGTCCAAACCTTAGGAAGCATAATTTTAAAACATAACAAAACTTGTAAGGTTATAAAGATTTCCAAGCATCATGAACAAACTAATAAATAATATACTAGATGTATCAATGATAATGTACTGATACATGTAAAGAAGAGGTTAAGGATTTAAATCTCAACATGCATAACCACAAGAATAAGCATAAGAGAGACATTAGAATGGACTAGCATAATCACTAAGAAAATAAAATTTATCATTAACATAATATATATTAAATATACCATTCTTCTTAAGAAGAAAGCTTGAGAAACATGAGAATGACCAGGAAGAGGAGAAAATGAATTATGTTTTATATGTTTTATATTTATAATTATATTAAATTTTATTTTTTATTTTTGGTTTCATATTTTATAAGTCTCCTATCCAATTTTCCATCCCAAGTACTACTAGGGGATTCACACATCATAATCCACCAATGGAACATCTACCAAAATACTAATTAAACTTATAAACTCAATGTCACCTGCATAACATATTCATAACATTAAACTAAGATAACATAATCTACCAAATGATATTAACTCTCTAAGGTGCAGAACATCATAACATGAATTACCAAGAAACACTATCATCATGAACATAAATGCATAGCATAACATCATGTTAGTTAAGGTCATGTTTGTCAAGTGCTTAAACTTTATTTTTCACAATTGTAATATCATAATGTTTTGATCCTAGTATCTTAGAATTTTTATTTATTTGTGTGTGCTTAGATTTTGACTATAAGGTTATACTTTGATGTAACAAGGTTTGATATTACATTATATTATGGCTAGTGGTAAATGATAGCATATTCTAACATCTTTATTATGCTTATGATTATGGTTGTGCATCTTGAGGTTTAAACCCTTAACTCCTTGTCTATATGTATTTTTGATACATTGGTCTTTTATTTATGACTAGTATATGATAGCATATTTACTTATAATCTTATGTAATATGTATCTTGAAAGAAGCCCTTATACATTAGTAAGGTGTGAGTTTTGGATCCCTTAGTAAGTATACATGTTTTATTATATCCTCATGATATGCTTCTTATGTTCTAAACCTTGGGCCATGCTTTTATTACATATTTTAGAATTATTATTATTATTGTATTTTTCTTTTCTTGATTATTATTTTTTAGTATTTTCTAATGCCTAGTGCCTCTTATGAAGGATAGGTTGGAATGATGTTGGTGGTTCATTGATAATATTTTATAATTAATTAATTATTTTATATTTTATATTATTCTAAAATTTTTGAAATAATGTAATAATATGGTATACAAGCACTAATTTGGATTTATTTTAGCTGTTCTCTTATATTATCTTTAGGAATTGGAAACTTATTCTTAGATAATATGGAGGGTGCTAGAACCTAAAATAATTAAAACGTAGGTACACCCTAAGATTTTATAGAAGTTTAAAACTTAGTGCTACCTAGAAGAATCAAACTTGTGAGATGGGATTACTAGTCTAAGACCTATACCGCTAGCCTAGCACCTTATTGTTAATCTTAGATAATATGGATTAATTATAGTATTTTTTTCTAACATTCGGTGATGAGCAGTGAGTATACCCTATGTCCAACCATACAAATCACTAGCATTCACTAAGCGATATGGTTGAATTCTATAGACTTTATCTCTCTAAGTACACTAGGTCTAGGAGATGAACCCACAAATTATGATCATTGTCTTCTTAGTATTACTAGTGAGGTGCAAGTGTATGATTGTGTAACTAAGGCATTTGATTTTTATCATTTTATATTTTATCTTTTAATTTCCTAAGTGCTGAAAATAGAGTAATGAAAATTTAATTAATCTAATAACTAACTATCACTTAACTAATCCTAACATAAACATCTGTTTCCACATTCTGTACACATCCTGAACATGTTACAATACTATTAGGTTACCAAGCATTAGGCACTACTAGGATTACCAAGCATTCATGTATGCTTGAAGTAGTCATAATTATGTTCATTATGTAATTGATATTAATTACTTAATAAGAATTTATTAAAGCAAAGTGCATGGATAACAAATGCAGAAGGAAACATTAATTTATTCCAAGCATTGCAAGGTTGGATTAGAAAAGCTTGCCTTTATTGCCATTCACAATGAGGTGCTCAGGTACATCAATTCTTGAATAAAGATCTATACACTTTTTGACTCCTACTATAGGCACTCAAAAAATATTGTAACTTTCAAAAGAAAAAACTGCAAAAATTTTGCTACAACTAATGAAAAGATGCCATAAATGCAATGGGTAGGCACACATTTATAGATGATGACAAGGTGCCATGTCCATGGCATCCCATTGACATGACCCAAAAACTCACACTTCATCATACCACCACAACTAAATGAAAACTAATCCTTGAGTAAACAAAGGGGGGACAAGCTCTTTATAAAATTTTGGGAAGGTATGGGATTATTGGCTAACTATAGATACACAAACTAACATATCAAAAATTAAGTGCCCAAGTGTACAAATTTATAATCATTACAAAAATGGATGTTCATGATAACAAAATTGAACCATGACAAACAATGACAACACAACTCCTTTGATAGCTTGAATATGAGAGAGAAAATCAAATGGTCCCAAGTCATGGAGGCTCCTAAGTTTCTCAAGGATCTTCTCCTACTTCGAGCGCACGCAATTTTTGAGGTGATGGTTATAGTTATCCTACTACAACTACAAATACTAGTGGAAGAAAGAAGGTGTCCAATAATGCCTTCATCTTCTCCTCCTTACTCTAGGGATCATTCACAGTCTACACTACTTTACCAATGTGGGTCAAAATGGGAATATCCCATGGATAGGGCATTGTGGCAAGTAGTTCCTTTATGTTGACAAACTAGGCAACAAACTATTTACATTTGATGTCGAACACCCTAAGTGCATTCTACAAATTTTGGTAGTCATTCATCTTCTTGGTTAGGTTCTTAGTGGTTGATCTTTGATAAGTGAACTTTGCCTTGAGAACCTCAAGTTCCACGTTTATAACCTCAAGCTTTTGCTTGGTCTCTTTGTGGTGTTTAAACTTTGCCTATGAGTTAGTCACTTGATTTTCCAACTCTAACCATGGCCTTCCTAAAGTTAACATTGCTAGGTTTACATACCAAAGGCTAGCGAGCTTCATGTATTTAATCATTTCCTTAATCTATAGCTCCTTCATGTGAATTTCTACCTTGTTGTACTCATTCAGCCCATCCAAGATAGGCTACCACATGTCACCTCCTTACTAAAGCTATTGAAGGATCTCATTGAATTTTTCCTTTTCCAATTGGATGTGCTTCTCATTAATTTCTTTCTACAAGCCAACTTGTTCTATGTAATGATTTCTCACCCTTTTTAACTTGAGGGCCCCATTTTTCTAGCTAGTGATTTCTATTGCATATTTCTAGCATAAGGCATAGACCTCATCCATTGAGATATTTATATTTTCTTCTACCAACCTCCTAAATTTAATGTTCACTTTGGAAAGCTACTCTTGCTATTGATGGATGAATTTAGACATTTATTTCTTTTTCACATCAACATTTCATAGATGATAATTTTTTGTAGTTAAAGATTCATTCTCTTGACATGTTTGGACCAAGTCCTTTTGGATGTTATGCATTATGAAATTGGCCAAGAACTAGTTAAAAACCATTAGCCCCTTTGCATACTTATCCTCTTTGAGTTTGGCTTGAAGTTGTTGGAAAGCTTCATCCCACATGATTGCTTAGCTGAGTACCATAGGCTTCATGACATGGGCTCTTAGTTGGCAACCTCCATAGCCAAGCACTGGTTTTCTACTTTGACTATTTCAAGTTGTTCCTCCATGATGATGCATCTACCCCTTGCCTTGAGCAACTTGGATTAGGTAGTAGTGATGGTATTTGAAAGGTCAAAGACACCCAAAATTGATTACTTGGTTCCCATTAGTCAGTCTAGTAATTCCTTGTGCTAGGCTGCACTTAATCTTCCACTTATAGTGCCTACAAATGGTTGCATATCTCTAAGTGTAGAAATGTCTGGTATAGATGTCATAGGCACATTAAGTGCTTCAACTACTCTATCATCAATCACTTCAATCACTATCTCCTACCCTTGGTACTACATCACTAGGAAAGTTACTTCCTAACTATCCTCCAAATGCATGAAAAAGGTATTAGCATTCCCAAAAATTTCTGGGAATTACTATTATTGCAAGAGGGACATAGTTACCTCTTAGGAATTGAGATTCAAAATTGTGATCACTTACATTCATTGGGCAGAAAATATTGGTGCCCACCCTCCATATGACTTATTGTTCAAGACACTTCATTAAGGTGGCGCATGGCTAGTCAGTACATAGATGGATCACCACCACTTGTTCCTACTTGTTGCCGCTATTGTTGCAAGAACTATTCATGGAGTTCATGCATGCGTTCAATGGAAACATGGATCTCTGGTGTTGTTTCATGAGTTGGTGGTGGAGATGGTGGTTGCTACTTCTCTTCTTGAATGACCTTTGCAGGCACTTTGTCCTTCATTATCTCCACCTAGGAAGTAGCTGAAGCATGATGGACTACATCATTGGTATGGTAGGCTATGCCTCCCCTTTTGACAAATTATATGACAAGGCATGGAAAGGGGAGTGTATTCCTTCCATTTTTATTCTCCTTGAAGCATTTTTCTATCTCTAGATAGATTAATTGTGGAAGGTTGATGGGGAATCTTCCACTTAGAGAGGTTCATACATGGGTGGAGAAAGCTATGACCTTGCTAGGCCTCATTGTTGGATTGAGGTGAAAGGCTATAATTTTAAAATAGACATGTTCCACCATTCTAAGCATACCAAAATCCTTACATTCCACTCCATAGCATTATTGTATCCATTCTTTCTTAATGCATGGATTTTCGTACATTGGAATTTTAGCTAGAGTGGCCCTAGTTTCAAGTAATCCAAGGGCCTCAAAGATTGCTTTCATTGAGTAGGACATAGTTACATCCTTGATTTTAATCCTAGAATTGACTTGCCTATTATTGTAGAAGAGTTATATCTCTTTCATGTACCACTCTCTGATGTAAGTGATGATGGGCCATATGGGAGAGTTCTAAAGTTGTGTCTTGATTTCTGAAGAAGAAAACTCCTGGAAGGTTCCAAAGTTTAGCTCCTAAAGCCCAAAATTCTGAACCTTCTTGGATGCAATTTGCTTAAGGTGTACCTTTGTTAAGGTGGCCTTAAGGTTTGATCTTGGCCTAGGTGCCTTATCTTGGTGGGATTGTTCAATTGTAGCTACTTCAAGAATTTGTCTGATAGACTCCACTTCAAGTTCCTCTCAAAGAGGTCTCGTTGCATGGGTTTTAGCTACCTACTCATAAGGCTATTCTTGGCTCCTTCTAGTTCTTGTCCATTTTTCCCATGGTTGGAATGGTCTCCCCTCCTATGAGTGCTTTTCTTTTGATGTCAATTGTGATCATAATAGAACCAAGGATTAGCATGTGATGTCTAACTTATAATGTTTAAGTACCTTATCTCATTGGATAGTTATCCTTTGGCTAAGTTTTCACCATGGTAGATTGATTATAATATTCTTTTATTAATAAGTTCATTGAAATTCTTTGGCAAGGTTTAACTTAATAAATTTATGATTTTAATGCTAGTTTATTAGTTAAACCTTTGTGGGAGTTAGAAAAATTTTGAAAACATTTTCATTAAAAAACCTAAGGTTTATTAACCCACAATGTAGAGCTTACCTCTAGTAGCTGCAAGACTAAAAGAATGAGGCAAATTAGACAAATCATTTGAAAGTTATGTGGTCTAGAAGGTTCTGGACTCTAAAAAATGCAAAAAACCCCCCTTTTGTTTAAGCTCAAATGTGAAAAAATGCTAAGTGTGGCTATGATATTTATAGGATTTTTGTATCATGTTGACGAGATCTTGTCGATGGAATCATGTTGAAGTGCTCAGCTCCATAGATGGGATCCCATTGATAGGGCATGTGATCAAAAATTTTACAATTAAAAATAAGGATGAAATGAAGGAGTTTAAGCATGAAATTGATGTCGTTGAAGACCTAGAAATGACATGAACATGATGAAATAGTGGAAGAGAAATAGATTATTCACAAAAAGGTGTTTTAGGCTAGAGAATGAATTTGAAGGAGCACATAGTTGGATGCAATTGATGGGGTACACAAAGGATTTGATTGTGAGAATGTCTAAGGAGAAGGAACTTAACTAGCCAAACTAAGAGGTATGTAAGTGGGTTCTTCCCATAGTAGGCTCATATCCTTAATGCCCTTACATGCCTTCAAACCACAAGCCTATGGACCCCATGGGTGATTAATGATTTTGGAAAGTTAAGAACTAAATCTCGTAAGAGTCTACCTAAGAAATTTGACACATTAACCTAAGAAATTGAATGAAACCATGGAAAATAAACAATGACATAAATTATGGGAAGTAATAGCAAACAAGAGAGAAGGTGGAATGGTGTCTTGAATCATGATCAGATGAAGTTCCTCTTGGATTTTATGGTTAAAGTAACTCGATAATGGCCATCTGTAGTGTAGATTAAAACCTACCACTTTCAATGAATTTGCATCGATACTTTAAGACTAGTCCATCCCCTTAAGACTCAAGAACACTCCTACAAATCAATCACCATTCTTTAAAGAGAAGAAAAGAAAAGTAGGAAGTGAGAAAGGGCCTTATTAGAAGGAACCTTAAAGCATGCGTAGCATGTCTTTCTAGTTCCATAACTAGTTCTTGTAGTCCATTATTAAGTCTAAGGGATGTGCTTTTAATTCCCATAATTTTTTCTTTGGGTTTTAGATTTTTATGATTTTTTTGGATGGGAACCACACCATGCAAAGACTTTAACTTCTTATTATTAGTTGACAACTAATTGTGAGAAATCCATGAAAAGACTCATGCAATTAAGAAGTTAGGTAGGTACAAAGAACATAAAATCCCCTTGAAGTTACATCCTCATCAATCCATTTAATCCTTCTAAGTTTGGAAACTATCAAGGTCACAAGTTCATTAAAAATTTTTATTAAGAAAGGGACCTCATATTTCCAAAATAAGGAATACCATATAGTTTTGTGAATGGGTGGATGATGTGGACTCACTACCTATTTCATGAAAAAGAAATCATGCCTTAGTTATCCATAATGAAATTCAAAGATAGAATCCAAACATTAGCAATCATATAAAATTAAGTACAAACCACAATTAGTAAACAACTATAGCATCACTATGTCCTATTGATAATAAAGGAAAAGAAGACAAACATGAGAAAAACATAAGAAAAACAAAAACCAAAATAAAGTAAAATATAGAAGAAATTGTAAAATATTTATGAAAGGAAAAATGTACTAAATATGTTGTAAAACAAAAAATGGTGTAAAACAAAAACGTGTAAAAATAACAAAGTGTAAAACAAAAAATGCAAGAAACTGAGGAGCCACTCTAATTAAGTAGCATGGATGACCATCTCCCTCATGAATGAGTTGGAAGGAGGATATCTAAAATATGGAGCATTTTTGTCCATCTAAGGAGGTGTTGCAGTCACTAGATCTCTTTGGCTCATGGAAAGGTTTGATTTGTTGCATGTTGATTAGTAGTTCCTTATTTGGGCTTTCAAGTTTTTATATCAACATGGCCTTAGAATTAAAGGTTTCATAGATGATGTAAGGCCCTTCCCACAATGTTTGGAACTTAATTCTCTGTGGCACATGTATGTGCTTCTAGTAAAGGATCTTATCTCTCAGTTGAAATTTTACCTTTCTTATTTTGAGATCATGGCATTACTTGTTGAATGCCTTGTGTAACTTGTTAGATGATAAGGCTACTAGTCGATTCTCATGTAGAAATTTGAGGTTCATTAGCCTTTCGTTTTGTTCTAGACTTAGGTCAAGGTCAAGGTCACAAGCTATTAAAAGTGTACAAAGCTTGGACTAAATAGGAAGAGTTGACAGTTTTTCATACACTAGCTCATAGGGAGAATAGCCTATAAGAAGTTTCCAAGTGGAGCAGTAGGTCCAAAGGGCATTGTTAAGTTTAGTGCTCTAGTCTATCCTATATTTTCTAATTATTCTTATTCAGATGTTAGTGATTTTCTTGTTTTTTACTTCTACTTGACCATGGGTTTGGGGATAGTAGGGTGCTGTTAATTTATGTTCTACCCCCAAGTGTTGCATGGGATTCCAAAAGGTAGTAACTGTAAAGTAAGTATCATTATAAAAAATAAGTGCATTTGGTATAACAAACCTATTTACAACATTTTTTTTATAAATTGAGTAGTAATAGAAGATGTATAGTTAGTGACGACTACTACTTCTACCTATTTCGTACAATAGTTAACAACAACTATGATGTACACCACTTCATTCAACATGGATGTGATGAGATCCATGAAGTCAATGCCCTAGATGTCAAAGGGTTTCAATGGTTGGATCCACTACTGAGGTTCCTCCATATGAGCAATCATCCCATCATTGCATTAGAAATGATCATAATAATGAATGAAGTGGTGGGTATCCCTAAAGAGTGTTGGCCAATAATACCTTGCCATTAGGATCTTAATTGATGGGACATGATATCACATGGGCTATGATATCGCATACATGATATTGCATTAGTTGTGATATTGCATCCCCTGCGATATCACGTATTCCCCTATGATATCACGTACACGATCTCGCAGCGTGCTACCAAATCTATAAATAAGAGGTGGCTCTCCCTTGTTTCTCCATCTAGATCTAGACCTTAGCCAAGCTCTTGTAGTTGTTCCATTCTAGAGTTAGAGTAATTTCCATGTGCCCGCAGTAGGAGTCCCAAAGTGAACGGATATTTATTCAAGCAAATATTGTACCTGAGCACAAGTTTGTGTACAAAAATAAAGATGAACTTTTGGATAATCCTTGTAGTACATGGACTAAGTAAATAGGACTTTAATTACTGTTATTTATTGTTCATCATTTAAATGATTTATTAGTTAATTAAATCTCTCTCAACCCTTCTCCCATAGTTAAGTGCATTCAATATGACCACTTCGAGCACGTGCGTTATGCTTGGTAATCCTAGTAACGACTAGCGTTTGGTAATCCCAGAAGGTTGCATTGGTTCAGGGTGTGAACAACAAGTGGGAATAGAAACTGATGCTAGGCATTAAAACTTAGTTAGTTAAAGTTAGTTACTTAGTCTCTTCACCCTTTACCTCATTAGCATAGGAGATAAAAACATAAAAGATATAAAAATCACATACGTCAGATTTACTTAACCATACAACTATGACAAATACAAGTAAGTCTGGGAAGACAATGAATGATTAACCTTAAGTGTTCCATGAGGTGTGTAGGCACTTAGTCTATAGAGTTCGACCAGATCACATGTGTAATGCTCATATTCATATGGTTGAGTGTAGGGGTACCTTGCCACTCATCATTGGCACCGTTGCCAGGGACTAAGTGTTTGTGCGCTAAGTAGAACATAGGAAATCATCTACATTGTTGGAAATCTTAAACAAACCCTTAGGATTAATCAGAAGAAAATTTAAACAATGGTCAATAGCACACCGACAAGATAAAAAATTTCTTCTTCTTCTCATAAGAGCACTTCACCACCTAGGGATCACACAAGAGACCGTCGGCAGTCTAACACAGATAACCAAAATCTACCAGTTCCTCAAGAGTATTGGGTTGTGTATACTCATCATGATGAGTATATACCCAATTTTACCTTTATCCTCCATCAGGATGAACAACTGTGTTGGCAAGACTTGCAAGGTAACATAGTGTTACCTCCAGATCATGTAGTCCCCAACATGCTCCTTTTTGCTCTTGCACAAATAGGCATGACATAGCTCTACGCTGAATACATTGCATGTGATCACAACATAAGGGATTACCATCCCACCACGGCATAGCATTTAAGGGACTCATGATAGGAGAGCTACCATACATCATTGAAGGGTAAAGGGGTCTCGCACGTCCCAAGAGAAATTGGAGATGGTGAACCAGTTATAACAGGTTCTCTATAGAATGATGTTCCCCCTCCTAACAATGCTAAGGAGGTGGGGTATCAGAACTTACGCTCCATGATTCATAACCCTAGTTCTGATACCCATGAACATGAAGTGTTCACTAAGGAAACAAAAACACATGACAAGGATGGGCACTTGGATCGTCATCATGATCGGGGCCATAGCCATCAAAGAGAAGGTAAGAAACATCATCATGATGATGGTTCCCCTTCTTCTTCTTCTTCATCACACCATTCACCCTCTCCTTCCACATTAGGACATAGTCATAAGGAACACAACCGTGAGGATAAGGATGAGCATAATGAGAACCATCGATGAAAGAGTCAGGAGTGAGGATGAGGGCATTCTAGAGAGTCAAGGCATAGAAGGGAAAGTAGGGAATCACGTAGGCACCATAGACGCCAGGAAAGAGATGACAACAATGGACCCTTACTAGCAACCTGAAGTATGTTAGATATTACGGAGGCTGTGAGGATACCTACAAGGCATCAAAAAGATAGCCAGATCAAAAGACTAGACATGAATAATATCCCCTGATTTGAGGGAGGATACAACGCTAATCCGAAAAATCACTTACAGGCATTTCATGATGCCTGTTCCTTGCAGAATATCAAGAATGAGTGGTAGAAGCTAATTTTTTTTCCTATGACACTCATAAAAGAAGAGGAAAGCTAGTACTGGTCTTTAGAACCAAAATCTATTAGATGATGGAGTACAATGCTAGAATTATTCAACAATAAATATCAAACGTATTCCAAAGTGTCCAACCTGCGTAAGTAGATCCAAGGATGGAAGCAGGGTACTCATGAACCCTTGGATGCTGCCATGGGATGATATTATGCATTACGACATCGTTTCCTGGGCCATGGCTATGCACAACAAGATCAACTCTACCACCTTGTAGATGGGCTAAGACACGAAACTAGAAGAACCCTTGGAATATATGCCCAAGGGAGATTATCAGAACTTAGGTTCCATGAAGTTCATAGATTGTTGGAGCAAGTAGCTAAAGAAGAAGTAGCTATAGAAAAGAGAAAGCGTGGAAGAATATAACCACGATCATTCCCTTTGAAAAAAGGGAGTAAGATTCTGTGAGGAAGAGGATGAGTCACCACTCGAGGAGTTGGTGAATAGAAAAACCTTACCGCTTTAAAAGTTAACAACCGAAGTGCTGGCTAAGGTGGATTAAATGTGGGATTCCTTAGACAGTAGATTCAAAACCATTTTAAAAATTGTAGAGGAGTCTAAGGAATGAAGTAGTGACTCTGATAAGAAAAAGAGGAGAGATTCAGACCCTGCACGTAACAAGAGTAAGGGAAAATAAGTATCGCCGATGAGGTTGTGGATTTGGATAAAAATAATGATGGTGGATGTGAGATTTGCCAATATGACCATCCTAAGGGATGTTTTCCAATAATCTCACATCTGTAGGAGTCTAGGGTGTATGCACTAAACCCAAGACTTAATAAATGGTAGACACCCCGAAGGTTACCTTATCCCCAAGGTAACCCAAGACAGTTCCACCAACCGTTAACGTACTATCTAAGTGGAACTCTGCCACAACCTATCGTGCAACATCAGTAGTGGCAACACCCATAGTCATGGGGGATGCCACCGCCTAGGCAACAATACCCTTACTGGGAACCAGACCCGTATGGCTATTACGTGCAACAACCAGTTTCTCCAAGTGACTCTATGGGTCACACAACTCCACAATGTCACTACCAAGTTCGGGAGTATTTTAGGACTCCTTCTTCTATGAGAGACACCCCACATGCATACGATTCTCTAAATCCATCTACCACTCATACGCCAATAGCTCCACCACCAACTGCTCCAACAATGCAAAGGGTATCTCCCACTCAACTTCAATAACCAGATGTTAGGAGGGCTTCAAATCCCCAATTCTCAGTTGGTTCTAACAATGTTATGACAAAATTATCTTTCTTCAGAACCAAAAATCCAACTAAGCCTTCACCCTCACAAGTGGTTGAACATCTAAACAACTCCATACCAAATAAAGTTTCAGGACCTTCTTCAGCCCAAAAATCGAGCTCAATGAATACGGTTATGTTAACACATACTGTCATGGACGGGATTAAGGTGGGCCGCCTTCCCATGAAATTATTTGACCCTGGAAGTCCCTAATTTATCTCCAAGTTGTTGGGAATGAACCCTATAAAGCTCTTATGGACTTAGGTTCCAGATTCAACCTAATATTGCAAGAGATGTACAAAGCCTGGAACCTACCTCCATTAAGGAAGAGTAACATTCGACTCAAGCTGGCCAACCAATCCATCACTGTTCCCTTGGGACTAGTGGAGAACATTGTTACCACTATTTGTGGGTGGTCATATCTAGTGGATTTCCTAGTGATACAAGTAATGAACAGTAAGGGGAACTTCCCAATAAGAATGGGATGAGTGTGGCTAAGTATGATAGATGAACATCTAGGCATCCATGATCTTTCCATGGAAATATCCAAGAAAAACACTTTCGGAAAGATCGAGAAGAATAAAGTTCCATGAATTGCATATAGTAACACAGGGTGCCATTGCATGCAAAAATCATGGGTTATGCGAAGTTTAGCATTACCTGCATGAAATCGGTATGCACAATAAATTAATATACAAAAGTGCCTGTATGTAGCAGCCACACGATAGGAAGACACCCAATGGCTGATGGCCAATCAAGAGAGCAACTCGATAGCATTCATGGAATTGACATAGGGGATAACTAGTGCTTACGTTGAAAGCATAGACGCACTAGAGTAAGTTCACTATCAACTTCTAGCCATTAACTTTGAAAACATTAACTGGGGGAAGTTGGAGATTCCTGAGGAATTTAAACAAGAGCCCCTAGATTTAAAACCATTTCCCATTGGTCTGGAATACATGATCCTTAAATATGGAAAACTAGTAATCATCAATGCAAAGCTTTCTCCCATGAAAAAAGAGAGTTTGCTGAAGGTGATAAATAAATGGTCAATAGCCTTTGCCTGGTCATACCCTAAATTAATAGGAATAGATCCTAGGATATGCCAGCATAGGATTTACATGGACCCCTCCATGAAGCCTCGAAAACAACCATAGAGGTAATTGAAAATGAAATTGAAACAAATAGTGAAAGAAGAAATAGAGCAACTTCTCAAGCCTAGGTTCATTTATCCCATTACTGATAGCAAATGGGTTAGTCCTCTAGTAATCATACGTAAAAAAGGAGGCAAGTGGAGGGTATGTATAGATTTTAGGCTATTAAATATGGCAACATTCAAGGATCACTTCCCATTGTCATTTTTTGACCAAGTCTTAGACACTATAGTGGGGCATCGCTACTACAGTTTTCTGGATGGTTATAGTGGGTACTACCAAATACGGATCACACTAGAAGACCAAGCCAGAACAATGTTCATGAGTCCTTGGGGAACATTTGCATATAAATAAATGCCATTTGTCTTGTGCAATTCCCCTTCCATGTTTCAACGATTAGTTCTAAACATATTTCAACAGCAAATAGGTAACGGAGTAGAAGTCTTTATGGACAAATTCTCCACTTATGGGACAAGCTTTGATCAAGCCATGGACCAGTTAGAGCAAGTGCTGAAATGATGCATTGAAACCAACCTAAAGCTCAACTAGAAGAAAATCCATTTGATGGTTCAAGAGGGCGTAGTACTGGGGAATAAGATTTTGCAATTAGGAATAGAGGTAGACCCAGAAAAAGTTAAGGTCATCCAAGGAATCACTCGACAACTAGAAATGGTCAAAGACATTTGGTCATTCCTTGGACACACTGGCTACTACAGGTGATTCATTGAGAACTTCTCCAAGATTTCCAAACCATTGGTAGAATTAATGAAAAAATATTCACCCTTCAAATGTACCAAGGAATGTGAACAAGCATTCCAAACTCTAAAATAAAGGCTTGTGGAAACCCCTATTCTACAAGCCCCCGACTGGTCCAAGCCATTTCATATAATGACCAATGCATCTAATTATGCCTTAGGAGCTGTACTAAGATAGTTAGATGAACAAAAATGCCCTTATTATATCCACTGTGCGAGTAAGAGTATTACCAGTGCACAACTCAACTACACAACTACAAAAAAGGAATTAATGGTTGTAGTGTTAGTACTGGAAAAATTTAGGCACTATGTGTTAGGCTACAAAGTGTGCATTCATACAAATCATAGTGCAATTAGGTTCCTGATGAACAAGCCAATGGTTATCCCTTGTATCATACATTGGTTGGTAATCCTTCAAGAGTTCGATCTAACGATAGTAGATCGAAAGGGCACCAAGAACGTGGTTGCCGATCATTTATCTCGATTGTGTTGGGATAACAAAGAGAATGAATATGCCATATCTGATCATTTTCATGATGAAACCCTCTTTGCCGGTGTAGTGAATAACCAACCCTCGGGAACAAATTGGTATAGTAGCATTCTTACTTATCTCCTTTCCCAAAAAACACTATAGGGGTTGGAATTTAGGAAGAAGTAACAATTTCTTCACAAAACCAAGTACTTCATGGAAATCAAGGTACAACTCTATAAAGTCTATCTTGATGGCTTGGTTCGATGGTGTGTGCCCGATGAGGATCAATTAAGAGTTCTTTAGGATGCTCATGAGGGTCCCTGTGGGGCCCACTATGTAGGGGAATAAAAGGCCATTAAGATCCTACTTGCAAGATATTACTGTCCAACGCTATTTTGGGATGCCCATCAATTTTTCCAATCCTATGAGTGCTATCAACGTGATGGTTGAATGACTACTAAAATGGAGGATTTGCAATAATGGATTCAACCTTTGGAACCCTTCGACATTTGGGGAGTAGATTTTATGGGGCCCATTACACCAATGTCCAATGGGAAAGCTTATATCATTGTTGCTATTGACTATTTAACCAAATGGGCTGAAGCAGCTGTTGTAACCGACTGCACATTGTCTATGGCTACACGATTTGTACAACAATAAATCATAAACAGGTTTGGTGTGCTGTGTGCACTCATCTATGATAATGGAACACATTTTACGGGTGTAACCTTTCTCAAGTTGATGCAACTCTTAGGGGTTGAACATAAATTAACCACACCTTATCACCCCCAAGCTAATGGCCAACCTGAGGTCACTAATCGAGAGATTACGAGAATATTAACGAGAACAATTAGCAAATTTAGATAATATTGGAGCACAAAACTGAACGATGCTCTCTAGGCATACCGCTTTACTTAGAAAATCCCTACAGGCTACTTTCCCTGTGAGTTAGTGTACAGAAAACTTCTAAAGCTCCTAATACAAACTAAGCTCCGTACACTATCCATGGCATGTGACCTTCACCTTGACCTCAACCTAGCACATAAGAAAAGATTGAAAACTCTAAATGTGCTAGACGAGAATAGATTGGTTGCTATGTCATCAAATGAGTTGCACAAGGCACATAACAAGCAATGTCATGACTTAAGAATTCGAAGGGTTAAGTACCAACTAGGAGACAAGGTCCTTTACTAGAACCCCATGCATGTACCATAGTGTATGAAATTTCAAACATTGTGGAAAGGATCCTATATTATTCATACGACCTTTCCCTTGGGATCCATGACAATATACAAGCCTGAAAACCCTTATAAGAGATTACTGGTCAATGTGCAACAAACCAAACCCTTCCATGAACAAAGAATAGCCAGTGTAATTTACACCTCTGATAGCAGACAACCATGCTCCTTATTTCAAATCTCTCCCTTCCAATTCAGTCATGGGGGAGATGGCCACCTATGCTAATCAATTGAGGCCCTCAGTTCTTTTTAGTTTTTATTTTATACATTTTTGTTTTACAGTTTCTTTAACTTTTCTTGTTTTTTTTTATAACATTGTTTATACTTTTTCATTTCTTTATTTTTGTATGTGTGTGTTATCCATTTTGTTAAGTTTCTCACCCAATAAGTGCTATCAATGATGGTATGAACTGTTTTCCATTGATTGATAATGTTTGGTTTTTACCTTTAAGTTATGATGTTGATACTAAGGTATGTTTCTTTTGATATGACAGGCAATGAGTCCACTTCATCCATACCTCCACAAATTTCTATGGTCTCTCTTGGCTTGGAACTATACAGTCCCTTTCTCAATAATAAGAACTCTAACAAATCGATAACTGGGTATTTCTCAAACTAAGGAAGGACTCAAGGATTGAAAAGGATGTGACTTCAAGGGAACTTGATGCATTTTTGTTGGCCATTCTCTTGGGTTCTTGGATGTTTTCTTCTTGAGTTTTCTTACCATTTCGATGTTACCGAATTATTGGGAAGTTGAGTGAATAAAAATAAAAATAATAAGTCTTTGCATGGTGTGGTTATTCAAGAAAATATTTTACCTGAGCACAAGTTTGTGTATGGAAATAAAGACAAACTTTTGGATAAACCTTGCAGTGCATGGACTAAGCTAAATAGGACTTTAATTACTATTATTTATTGTTCATCATTTAAATGCTTTATTAGTTAATTAAATCTCTCTCAACCCTTATCCCATAGTTAATTGCATTCAATACGACCACTTTGAGCATGTGTGTTATGCTTGGTAATCCAAGTAATAACTAGCGTTTGGTAATCCCAGAAGGTTGCATTAGTTCAGGGTGTGAACGGAAAGTGGGAACAGATACTGATGCTAGGCATTAGAACTTAGTTAGTTAAAGTTAATTACTTAGTCTCTTAACCCTTTACCTTATTAGCATAGGAGATAAAAAAATCAAAGATATAAAAATCATATACCTCATATTTACTTAACCATACAACCGTGACAAATACAACTAAGTCTGGGAAGACAACAAACGATTAACCTTAAGTGTTCCATGAGGTGTGTAGGCACTTAGTCTACGGAGTTCGACCGGATCGTGCATGTAACACTCGTATTCATATGGTTGAGTGTAGGGGTACCTTGTCACTCATCATTAATGGTTGTGCATCATCTAGCATAGTGGCCCCCACAAGGGTCATCATGAGCATTCTAGAGCATGTGCAGTTGGTTAGCATCAAGAAACCACTAACAAACCAAGCCATTGATACATACCTTGTAAAGGTGTTCATTGATCTCCATGAAGCATTTGGCCTGATGAAGAAATTATTGTTTCTTTTTATTATCTATCTCATGTGGCATCTCCTGAGTGAGAATGTAGGTAAGGATGCCATTGTACCAATTAGATTCAATAGGCACTTATTCATTTCTAGCACTAGAAAAGAGGAGTTCATCAAGAAATTGATTAGAAAGTGAGCTCTCCTCCTCTTTGTTGTCTCATCTCAACTGAGACAAGTGATCAATGATCATGTTCTTAGTTCCCTTTTGATCTATCACTCTTGGATAAAATTTCTATAAGATTATCAACCATCATATGATATAGGGGCTTACTGTTGATTTGTTCATAAGGAACTAGATTTCACTATTGTCTATGTGCATGAACACCTTATACCCAAGCACATAGTACCTAAACTTCTCCAAGGCATACATCATCATCATTAGTTCTTTCTCTATTGTGATGTAATTTAGCTATGCACCCACAATGCTTCAGCTCATACAATGGATATAGTAAGGATGTTTTCAATCATCGAACTATATGAGCATGACTCCCAAAGCATAATTGGAAGCATCTATCATAATGTAAAAGGGTTTGGACTAGGCAAGTTCTCATAGAATTGGAGTCTCTACAAGATTTTGCTTGAGTTGTTGAAATGCATTCTTGCATTCCTTGGTCCAAATGAATAGAGCATTCATCTTTTTAAGCTCCACCAATGGTTTGATTATCTTAGAGAAATCCTCTATGAAGCACCAATAGTAGCCAGTAGGGTCAAGGAATGACTAGACATCTTTGATAGTTTCTAGTTGGTAGGTAATTCAGTGGATGATCCTAATTTTTTGAAGGTCCACCTCAATCCATGCTTATGATATTTTGTGCCCTAAAATAATGTCTTCTTAGACCATCAAATGGCTCTTTTGCTAATTGAGCTAAAGGTTGGTCTCCATACACCTTTTTAGCAATTACTCAAGATAGTCTAGAGCTTGCTCAAATGTAGCCCCATAGGTGAAGAATTCATCCATGAATACTCCCACTCTACTACTAATATGCTATTGAAAGATTCTTAGGACAAGGCATTGAAATGTTACAAGGGCATTGCATAGACCAAATGTCATCTTTATGGATGCAAAAGTTCCCCAGGGATTTGTGAATGTTGTTTCAACCTAATCTTCTAGTGTGATCTGGATTTGGTTATAGCCACTATAACCATATAGAAAGCCATAAAAGAAATACCCAAAAATGGTGTCCAATACCTAATTCACAAATGACAATGGAACATGATCTTTGTATGTCACCATGTTCAATAGCCTGAAGTTAATACAAATCGTCCACTTGCCACCTTTCTTGGGAATTATCACAAGTGGGCTGATCTAATTGCTATCTACAATGGGATAGATGAACCCTACCTTGAGGAGTTGTTCAATATCCTCCTTAATAATCTACTTGAGTTTGGGGTTCAACTACTACTACATATACCTCTTTGACTTCATGGAAGTATCTGTATAGATATGGTATTGATATATTTGTGGATCAATTCTAGTAAGTTTATCATATGACCAGGCAAAGGTTGTTGGCCATTTGTTGACAACCTTTTATAGCTTCTCTTTTTTCTAGGATCAAGATTAACATTGATTATAACTAGCCTATCATTTTTTAGGAAAGCATATTTCATTTTGGCCGATAGAGTTTTCAACTCTAGGGGCTCCTATTTGAAACTTTTAGGGATCTCCAACTCTTCCCAATTGGTGTCATTAGGTTTATCATCAGAGAGTTGGTGATGAACTTGCTCTAGTTTATCCATGCCTTCAATATAAGCACTTATCAGGCTTTCGATTGGTTCCATGCATATTGTTGAACTACTTTTAGGATCATCTGTGAGCCATTGGATGCCCTCTTGGTTTATGGCTATTGCATATAGGCACCTTTGAATTTCTATCATCTCTACACACTGTTTGTATGCTATGATAGATGTACTCTTGGTAGATCATAATTTTTTCACATAGTTACACCTTGTGTCACTGTACATGATGCATGGAATGCACTTCTTCTCTATTTTTCCAAATTTATTTTCTTTAGAAATATCTAAGGAGAGATCTCTAATTCCCAATTGTGCATTAATGGTGCTCAACCAAGCCCTTTCCATAATGAGTAGGAATTCCCCCTTGCAGTTATTAACACAAATTACTAGGAAGTCAGTAGGATAGGACCACCCAAAAATGGTGGTTACAATATCCTCCACCAATCACAAGGAAACAATGATGGACTAGTTTGAAAACATAAAATGAATCTTTCTCTTCTTAAGTGAGGCAGGTTCTAGGCTTTGTACTACTCATGGAAAATTAAATTCACACTAGAACTTAGGTTTAGAAGAGCTTTGCAAGGTTCATTCTTGAAGATTTGTAAATAGATTATGGAACTTCTAAGATCAAATCTTTTTTAGGAAGGTGATCAACCTTTATCCAATATGTAATAACATGGGTCAACATTATAGTATGTACTTTGGAAGCAGTTTAAAATGAAGGATTCTCAAATGGATTTTCAGAGGCTGAGGAAGGAGTAGGATCATTAGCTATTGGTGTATGTAAGAGCTTTATAGGACTATTGGTTCGGAAGATGGATCTTTTTTGGATTTATGTTTTGAACCACTTGGCTAAGGAGTCATCTGTAAGTTAGCAACCCTGGTGGTGTTACATTGTTATGGCTAGGTTGAAATTTCATCCTACATTAATGGAGCAGGTGGTAATTGAGTTGAGGATGGAGAGACATGAGCAAAATGATGAAGAGGATAATGAGGAAATGGGAATTCCCCTCCATGAGATTGGGATCTATAGTAATCAAGAGGGTGGTAGTGATGCTAGAATGAAGCATGACTACAAGAGTCATGTAGAGAAATGGACTGCTAAATATAGTACCCATATGGATTAAGCTACTGGTAAGGGTACTTCTACCTTGGTGGTGGCATCTCCCATGAGTTTTGGTGCTTCCACTAATGATACTACTCATAAGGTTATAGTGGAGCTTCACTCATATAGTAGGCTTCACTCATAAGGTCATACTCTTCTATACTTTTATTTTTTCTCAACTCTCTTTATTTTTTGTTAACCTACTCAATGAACCTTTGGATTTGATGGAGTCTTAGTTTTAAAATCTTCCTTGGGCATAGACCCCAAGATTTCTTCTTATTTCTATGTGGATCCCATCTATGATATGGCAGAGCTTCTTTTTGAGAATACTCATGGCTAGGACATATATGCAAGAGAGAATAGTATCTATCCATGGCTGCATCCAAGGATTCATGTATTCCCTATTTTCAACCTTAGATCTACTTTCTCATAACACTCGGGAGTACGTTTGATACTTGTTAGTGAAGAGCTCAAGCATCATCTCCATTAACAAATTGATTCTCACTCCAAAGACTAGTACCAACATTCCGCTTCCTTGATTAGTGTCCTTGGAAACAACTTTAACTTTTTCCATTCATTTTTTATGTTTTACAAGGCATAGGCATCGTAAAAGGCTTGAATATGGTTTTGTGAATTTGAGTTATATCCCTGTTTAAACATAAGGACATTGTTCATATCAAACTACTTAATTTTGCTATCTTTCACATGTCTCATTGGGATCATCATGGCCTCTATAATGTTCAACATGTTCCTTGTTGTGAGCAAAGGCTCATCATGGTCATAGACTTTGTGATGGCCATGATGCCCATGATGTCCTTAGCTATCCATTTTTTCATGGTGGTGGGCCTCCCTTGATTGCCCATGCCCTTGATCTCTACTACTATGGTAGGCCCTATAATCATCTCTATCTTTTTAGTCACCTCCATCATGGTCACATCCTCTATGGCTTCGGTTAGAGCTAGAGGAGGAAGAAGAAAATTTTGAAGGTGAAGAGGAGGAGGAAGAGCTCATACCATCATGGTGCTTGCTACCCCTTCTTTTTCAATCATGACAATGATTATCATGTCTATCCATGTTCCTTCCTTGACTCCCATCTTTGAAGCTCCCATGGTCATGGGATCCATTCTTGACCAAATTAGGATTATTTACAGTGGATGGTAAAATTTGGTTTAAGACCCTGTTACCAATGCCAATGGGAGGAGAGTTAGTGAATTAAGAATCCTTTGAGAAGGGATCTTCTCCATCTTTTTGGCCCAATAGAAATATGGGGTTATTGAACCATTTCTTCTTCGATGCTTCATAATTCATCTCCTATTGTTGATCTTTATTGCATTATGCTTTAGTGGGACAATAGTCCCAATAGTCATGGTCCTACATAACATATTTAGCATTGAGCCCCTAAATGCCCAAGCTCATAAGAGTTTAGTGTAGGATCGTAGGAAATGATTGATTAGGCAACAACACAATGTTGCCCTCCTTGTCCCTCCACCATAACTATTCATCCTAGTGTAGGATGAAGGTGAAGTCTAGCACATATTTATTGGGATGAGTATATACCACTCTACATTATTGGGACACTTGTTGAATTGACCCTTCATGTCTTTGCTCATTGGATGTATGCACGAATGATGATGAAGAGTCAGCCATGTGAGAAGAATTGCCTAAGTGCTAAAAATAGAGTAATAAATTTTTGATTAATCCTAACATAAGCATATATTCCCACTTTTTGGATAGATCTTGAACATCTTGTAACGCTATTGGGTTACCAAGTGTTAGGAACTATTGGGATTACTAAGCATTAATGTATACTCAAAGTGGTCATACTTATGTTCATTATTTAATTAATATTAATTACTTAATTAGAAATCATTAAAGCAAAGTGCATGGATAACAAATGCATAAGGAAACATTAATCTATTCCAAGTGTGGCAAGGTTTGATTAGAAAATCTAGTTTTTATTGCCGTTCATATTCAGGTGCTCAGGTACATCAATGCTTGAATAAAGATCCATACACTTCTTTAACTCCTACTAAAGGCACTTACAAAATATTATAAATTTTTGAAGAAAAAACTACAAGATCTTTGCTACAAGTAATGGAAATATGCCATAAGTGTGATGGGTAGGTGCACATTTATAGGTGATGACAGGATGCCACATTGATGGGTACATGTTAATGAGGCAAACCCTACATCAATATGATTCCATCGATGGGGTAAAATCTAGGACATCTCATTGACATGGCCTAATGACTCACACTTCACCATTCAATATTTAAAATATAAGACCTTTACTTTGTTAATTATTTATTATGGTTGGTTCTTAATCATAAGACTGTATGTTAATTATAATATGGTCGATATTATAATGTATTAGTGGCTTATGCTAGTGTATTCTAATAGCCCTACTTGTATGCTTGTTGAGATTACAACTTGAGATCTCATAGATTGAATGACATTTCTTATGCATCTTGAGGTTTTAATCCTTAACTTCTTGTTTATGTGTTTATATATTCATATTTTATCATTCTTTTATTCTTTTTATTCTATTATCCTTTTCACTTTTTGGTTTATTATTTTATTATCTTACTAACTCTTGTTGTTTCTAGATAGATAGATTGCAAGGATGGTGGTGGCTCATTTTTGGTATTTTATTTATATTTTATTTTATATTTTTATGCTATTTGGTTTTGATATAATGTAAGAATATAGTTAATTACATGCTAATAAATATTTGGGAGTTATTCTTTATACTTTATTATTTTATATTAAAACTCATTCTCGGACATATGAAATCATTCTAATATTTTCTTGGCAACTTAAACTCACTAATGGATTATTTGAACTCTCTTGTGGATATATATGATATGATATTAAAATTGGATTAGTATTCTAGAAATTTTCCAAATCCTACCTTTTGTACTTATAAATAATTGATAATGTTAACTCTCTTAGTATCAATTATAAATTAATCTCTCTCTATTCTATTGCTCTCTTTTTTGTGGCTATATAGGATAAATCACTTGGCATTTTCTAGATTTGAAATTATTTTTAATTGATGTGAAGTTTTATTCTCAACCAATCTTTCTAGTAGAGGAGATGTTCTTACTTTCATCAATATTTTCTTATAACTCAATCCTTTTTGAAGCTATATTTCTTACTTTTCCTTTTGTAATTATAACCTTATTCGTATCTTTTCACTATAAATATTTTTTTTTCATATTTTTCAATTTTCATCTCACTTCCAATTTCTCTTATGTTATCTTCTCCTAGTGCTATGGTGATGACAGTTACTCTAAGCATTAGGAACCAGGTCATAATGAATCTAGGGGTTATGATGAAAGTTGTGATGAAAATTCTCTATGTTTTTTTAGCATGATGTAGTGATGATGATGAATTATAAAAATAACATCTTCTTTCAACAATAGCTAGTAGACATTTTCAATATGTATGAACATGTTCAAGTGTTGGGAATCTAGAAAACAATGATAGATAATTGATAATGAGTAGTTGGAAATAGTATAATTAACTTTGAATCTAGACCATCAATATTAGTGGCATTTAGTTAATATAAGAAGTGATTCATTAATTGACATGACTTATAGGAGGATTTCAAATTACCTAATTAGTTATGGTATAGCTAATTTTAAACAACACGAAGTTAACCTAGTGGTAAGAATCTTCATTTAAAAGCTCCAACTCATATGTTCAACTCTAATGGGAATGGTAAGTTATAAAATTATAATTAAACTATATATCTTTGGGTTTACCTATATTACAATTATTTTTTATTTTAACATCCTCCTCTAGTTGGCTTTGAAGTGATAGTATTTCATGCAATGAAAACATTTCTTGGTTATCTTGACTTCACAAAGAATTAGTTGATAAAGTTTATATTTTTATAAAGCTAGGAATTTTTTTATAATTTGAAAGATGGAAGTACTACAAAAGGTATTTGAAAGCTGAGGTTATATTATATTCATTCCAATCTATCAAAAATCATGGTAATTCTAGTAGTGCAACTTTAAGAGATAATAACTCAAACATTGTTATGTTTCTAATGTAAAAATTATAAGTAAACTTCCCACTAATATTATCTTGAATTTAAATCTAATATTATATCAAATCATTGAACAATGACGAAGAAATGATCTAATCATTGATCATCATTCATTCTAGTAAAAATTTGGAATTCAGAAAATTTGCCAACTTATATAGCTAATTTTTCCAAAATCATCATAGATAATATACTTTAATTTTAGCTATACATAGCCACATAATCTAGCTTTCTAATAAACATATAATTACTAAAAAATTTTTGAAATGACTAAGAAATGATTGAAATAGTAAAGGTCCCTAATTCTAATTGCACAACTTGCAAGATTGAGTAAATAATAATGAATGTTGTTGATGAATAGATGATGAAATAGTCAAATTTTTGCTAAATTTATATTGAT
>MNCI01011325.1:319163-398339 GCA_015680685.1 Gnetum montanum
TTTGAATTCTAAGTGTAAGAGAAGTTTATTTAGCTAGAGTATGTGTTGGAGGCATTGGGCCATGGCAATAAATTCTACTTTATAAGTGGATAAGTTGATGGATGATTGTTTCTTGGATTTTTAGTATATTAGATTTTTTCCATGCATAATGAGATCTCTGGATGTAGATTTTATATCATCATTTTCTCCTACCCAATTAGCATTTAAATATTCATGAATATTATTATCTTCTTTATTGAAGTTTATCCCAAAGTTGCAAGTTCCTTTTACATAGTTAAAGAGATGCACATGAGCTTGCATATGAGATTGTCTTGGCTCTTGAAATAATTTTCATAATTACAATGTTGCATATTCTAAATCTAGTCTAGTGTGGTAGAGAAACCAAAGTGATATAATCATGGTTCTATAGATGATTCCATCTATAAGAGAAGTCATATACTTGGTGGTTAGCTTTAAACTATATGGCAAAGGATTGTTGACTAGCTTCTCATTCTTTAGATTTAATTTATAAATGATGGAATTTACATATTTGATTTGATAAATCTTCATTCCCTCCTTATCTTGATTCACTTCAATTCCTAGGAGGTATTTGAGTTCTCAAAGTTCCTTCATTTTAAATTCACTTTTCATGTTATTCTCAAAAGCTTTTTCTAGTCTTTAATTGGTGGCAATAAAGATAATGTCATCTACATGTAGTAATATGATGATGAAATCATCCCCTTCTTGAAATATAATTTATTCACACATGCAATTTTGATGATTCTTTCTAGTGGGATAGTCATTAATTCTCTAGAACAAAGCCTTAGGTGCTTTCTTTTGGCCATATAGAGCTTTGTTGAGTTTGCAAACTTTTTTCTCTTTTTCTTTGATAACATAACCTTTAGGTT
This sequence comes from Gnetum montanum, assembly GCA_015680685.1. Lineage (NCBI taxonomy): Eukaryota > Viridiplantae > Streptophyta > Gnetopsida > Gnetales > Gnetaceae > Gnetum > Gnetum montanum. The sequence goes on from MNCI01011325.1 coordinate 320,051, forward strand.
GGTATATGTATATTTATTCTTTCATGTATCAATTTAGAAATTATGAGTTACAATCCATTTGTTTATCCTTTAGATCTTTATGTTCTGCTATGTAGAGAATGAGCTTAATGGTTGCAAATTAGGCCACTCATGCAAAGATTTCTTCATGCTCAACATGTTACTTTTGTTTGAATTCTCTTGCTGGAAGTCTTTCTTTGTGTGTTATGATTTCTCCTTTCTTATTGTACTTTATTTTTTCATTGCAATCAATAACCTTTTTATCTTTTGGTTTGTCCACTAATTCCTATGTGTTATTTTTTAGGATGAAATTGTACTCTTTATCCATAGCTTCTTTTCAAACTTTTCATTTCATTACTTCCTTGACATTTCTTGGTTTACTTAAGATTTTTGAATTTTTCATATTTATAATACTATGAGATCTTGTAGTTTTTCTTTCAAAATTTGTCTCAATTATTAGAATGTGAGAACAGTCTCTTTCTACACAAGGTTTTGAACTTTGATATTATGTGTTTGATTTCTCTTGTTTTTTTTTTAAATTCACATGTATTAAAATTTGTCTTATCAAATATAACATCTCTTAAAGCATGTCATTTTTGATTCATTGGATCATAGCACTTCTATCCATTGGCTTAAGAATCATAACCAAGAAAGATGCATTTCTTTCCTCTTTCTGCAAGTTTCTTAATGAATTATTTTGGGTTCTTTACATAGCAATGATACCCAAATATTTTAATATGACACAAGTTAGAAATTCTATTGTATAAAAATTCATATGAAGATTGTCTTCATTGATTTTGGTGATGATTCAATTAGAAAAGCAACAAGTAATTGTGATAGTGTACTCCAATATTAGTTAGGTAATGACACATGTTTTAGTTAGCATCTTGTCATGTCATGTAGTTTTCTATTCCTTCTTTTAGCTAATCTATTTTATTGTGGGATACAACCTCATGTGATCTAATGAAAGATACCATTTTCTTTACAAAACTTGTAAAACTCTTCTAATGGCCTTAATCTTGACATTCGTGGAGATTTCAATTAGTTTATGGAAAGTTTCAAAGTATTTATGACTTCATTATTTTTATTTAGATTGTAAGTCCAAGTGTATACTGTGCAATTATCTACCATTACCATAAAATAATTTTCCCCTTCTAATGAAATAGTTAGCATCAATCCAACAAGATGCTTATGCAAAAAATAGAGCAATTTTTCCTTTTTTTTTATAATATAATAGTTATGAGGAGAATTGATTTTTATTCCTTGTATGCATGTCTCACATTTGTGATGAGAAATATTTGAAATTTTTATCCTGTAGCTTATCCTATTTAATTAGTCTTTCAATTTTCTGATAGGAGGTATGATGAAGCCTTCCATGCCAAAGCATGTACTTGTTTAATTTCTCATTATCCTTTTTCTTAACTTTATTTTTGTTTGGAATTTAATTGACTTTTGTTATAAGGAAATGCTTTTATTTAGGAGTATGGTTTCTTATGATGTTTCCTTTTTCATTGAGATAGTCACATTCAAGGATATATATTCTATTATTTAAGGCTTTTATTTTTATAATTTCTTCACCATTGGGTTTGTTGATAATGTAGAAATCCCTCTTGAAACTAATACTATTTATTCTATTAGAGACTTATATAATAGATATGAAAGTTTTGGAATGATTAAGAACATAATACACATTAGACATAGTGACTTTTTATCCATTGTTTAATTTAACTATGCAATATCCTATTTCCTCTATGACTAAGTATTTTTCCTCTTCAATTTTGATGTTGCCAAGACTCTTGTTTGTTTTTTCATTTAGAATATAATTTTTATAAGATGTCATGTTATTGAAACACCCATTTTCTATAATCCAATAATCTTACTTTATTTCTTGTGCAAAAAACACCTCTTCTATTCATCTTAATGTTTTTCCTACATGTGGTTTTTGCAAGTTTCAAGATCTTTGGAGATGTCTTGGAGGATATAAAGACATATTACTTGAGACTAGATTCTTAAAGAAGATGTTTGAAAGATTATAGAGATGTCTTGACTATGTAGGAAAATCCTAGAGTGAGACATCCCAATTGAGACATATTAGCAATAATGGAGATATCTTAGGATAGAATGAGATGTCTCACTTGAAAGTTTGGTTTTTTTAGCAAGATGTCTTGGGAAGGTCAGAGATGATTTACATGAGCAAGAAACCTTCTGAAATTAGTCATTCCAATTTGGGAAATAGCTAAAATGATGAAAAAAAAACATAGAAACATCATGAGATCTTTAAGTTAACTTTGAGGAAGATTTTCTAGGCTTATTATCTTACTATTTCAATAAATATTCATTTTGTTTCATGCTTGTGTCATCATGGAGATGATAATGAGATGTCATGAAAGTTCATGTGTTGAGCTTCAACAAGAGTATGATAGAGCACATTAAGTGAGTGAGTATGTGATTGAAACTCTATGGTTAATTATATGGTATATTTTCCTATGTGTTCTTATGTCTTACATGTGAGTTGAGATCTCAATCTTGTATTGTGGGAGAGATTCTCTATTAGTTGTGTCTTGCATTAAGAACAATGATTATGTGGTTATAGAGCCTCATGATCTACAACATTATTTCAATGTTTTGAAAGGTTGTTGGATATTTTGTGGGTTTTGGAACCCTAACATAATCTTCTTTCATTAATTAAAAATAACTAGTTCTCTTGTTTTATAGCATATCATTTCTCTTTTCATAATACCTATATTTTGTAGGATTGAAGGTGATGTTTCATTGAATTGAACCTACCATAGTTTATTATTGGTAGTACAGCCTTTAGGTTGATTGTTACTTATACTTGGTTGTAGATTTTGTCAAATTTAGATGGCATCTAAAAAGAAATAGGTACAAATATTAAATAGAGATATTAAGAGCATGAAGTATTCCTTTCAACTAATGGTTCTTCAATTGGATGGAATTAGTGTAAAGGTAGACATAAATGGTAGTTCTAGTAGTATTCTAAATCATGGTGATGATGAGCATTCATGTTCGTATGGTGATGAAGAAGTTTTATAGCAAGCCAAATCAAATGATGATGAAGGATAATATAGGTATAGGAGAGTTAGGACCCATTAGCCAAGGATTTCAATGGGATAGATTCCTATTCCTAGATGAGAATTCCTAGAGTTCCATTGTTGACCCCTACTTCTTCCCATGAAAAGCTTAATGAGGAGAATGAAGCAAAGCCTATTAGATAATTTTGTAATGTTGAAAGACTTTTATATGTTGAGTTAAAGACTTTCAATAATATAGATGATACTAATGTTTTTTTCAAGTTTTTTGAAAGTACATGACAAGTACTTTGAGTTGGAAGAGATACCAAAGCACATGGGGGTACCCATTGAGGATTCCAAATTAGAAGGAATGACTTCTAATTTATGGAAAAAGGAATTCAAAGGTTTTGAAATAAAAAATGGACAGCCCATTGGTGATTGTAATATGATGAAATTTAGGTTATATAGAAAATTAGAATAATTTTGTCAGAGGGAAGAAACCATTATAAAGCTGAAATTCCTAAGATAAGGTGACAAGAATGTCAAAGAATTCTACATCAAATTTTCTGATCTATGATAGGTTCATGGAAAATTGATAAATCCTTAATTTTTCAAGTTTTGGCTAATTAAAATCCTTTATTTTTAATTTTTTTAATATTTTACTAAATCAAAGTTCATTAATCTCTTCAATACCCATCTATTTTTTTACTATTTTACTATGATAAGTGTCTATTATGGCAAGTTATCATTGGATCTATCTAAATCGATAAGGATATCGATTGAGATTAAGAGCATCAACATATGCTAAAGAAATATGACGTCAACATACATCGCTAAATTAATATAGATTGACCTAATTTATGTCGATTTTTGTAGCTATCACAACAAGGATCAATGACATCCAATTATGGTAGTGAGTGCCTTGCCAAGAAATGAAGATATCAATTTGCACCATTGGCATGATGCAAATTGGCTACCAAAGGACATAACCACTATGATACAATTTGATTCTTTGTAATCGATCTCCATCAAAGTGTTCAATGAAAATTGTTATACCCAAATAATAACATTTTTCCAATTATAATCAAACCTTTTCTAGTATAAATGGGAAAGCTCAATGTTAATAATGGGGATCAAATACTAGGAGAAACCCACGTACAATTGAAACCATTTTTTGAAGATTTTCTATTTTTAAATTTCAAAAGAAATATTTGTTGAACCTTATGATAATTATCAACTATTGGAGTCCATTGATGGATTGTTGAAGTTGCTGCATTGTAGAAATAGAAAGATAGAGTTACAAATTAGATGAATTTTTACTTGTAATCTTTCATTGCCTCTACTAATATTATATGATTTCAATTTAACTTAATCATTCAATTTTTAGTCTTAAATTTGAGATTAGAAGTTAGTGTGAAATTTATGATTTTACTTATGAGTGATAGATATAAGTGTGAGATTTTAATTGGAATTGGAACTAACCATTTGTTCTCTTGATGATCTCTTTAACTTTGAATCATTCCTCCATGAATATGACTTACGAGTTAGTTATAGACGAGGTGACATCTCTACAACAAAGGTAAACAAGCACCAAACTTTTGCAAGCACATTAATTTGACACTGGCCAATAAGGTTAATCATCATTAATGATTCAATATGATTTTTGGATTTCTTTTAGAAATTTAGAACTCCTAAAAAGGTACACAATATTTTCATTTTCATTTCTTTTTTTAGTAGTTCTAGAAATTATTTCTTTTAATTATTTTTATTATAAGAGGAAAATTAGAAATATTAAAAATAAGGAAAAGGTACAATCAAAAGAATAAATTCCCCTAAATCCCAAAATTGAAGAAGTTTACAATAAAATTACAATTAATATAGTAATTATAGGGGAAATTAAGCCAATTTGCAAAATTTTAGGATTATTGGCCCATGAATGTGTTTAAGAAGAGTGTGTTTATTAAATGAAATCAACTAAGAGACATAAAACTGCAACACAAATTCAACTATCTAGAAACACCACTAGTTATTATAAATGCATTTGAACCAGTTTGAAACAAACATAGGAGGAACAAGGATAGCCTAGCTCCATTTCCTTAACCTCCCTTTAGAAGCAAAGTAGTGATAAAGAGGGAAATCCAAAAAAAAATTGTAATCAAGAAAGAGAAAAATTTAAATGTTTGACATCTTTAAATCCTCTTTTTGAAATAACAAATATTACAATACAAACCACGAATTCAACCATGGTAGCAAGTTCTCAAAATTTAAGCCTTAGTCAAATATTGAGTAACATGTCCACTATTGGAGGAACCACCCAATAGGTGAATACATTAAATCTTCAAACTTCCATCACTTAAATAGACTCTATTTCCATACCAAGTCTAACTATGACCCCAATTATAGCTACTACTTTTAGAACTAGGTCTCCTTCACATCATACACCCCCTCCATTTTCATATGGCTTAATTCCTTTTTCATTCGATATTGTAGACTCTAATATTTCATATGGACAAGTCTAGGAAGGACAAATTCTTATGGACTTATGAAATCAAAGAACATTAGTAATACCTCAAGGACCTTTACTTTTTTTCCCAAGGTATTTACATTCAAGTAAAAAATATTCATTTACTACCTATTTTTTTGGGGAATCAATGATGAAGATCTACTCACTCATATAAGAGAATTTGAAGCCACACTTGCAATGTTGGCACTTCAAAGTAGAGATAGAGCTAAAATAAGTACTTTTAAATCAACATTAAAATACAAAGTTAATTTTGACTACAAACCCTTAGGACATAAATTAGCTCATGTAATGAATTCAAGGCTACCTTCGTCTAAAGATTTTCTTCCAATGACAAGTTGTACTCATTAAGAAAGAAATTGATGAGTTTCATGCAATAAGAAGATGAGGACTATGAGAGTACTCTTGATAGGTTCAAGGGGCTATGTTTGATAAACCCCAACCATGGATTCTTGGCCCACTAACTTATCCAAATATTTTTAGAAGTCCTATTACCATACTGTAGGTAAAATGCGAACTTTGTATGTGGTGGAAATATATTGAATGTAACATCAAAGGATGGCTAGAGAATAATAGATTAAATGGTTTATCAAATTAAGAGATGGCCAAAACCCAACATCCTGAAAGACATGACCCAACAAACTAAACAACTATATAAAAAAGTTGATGAGTTAACTCGTTTATTAGATAAATAGGACCATATTGTGCAAGGAGAGGTATGTAATATTTGTGGTAGCCAACAACATGATTGCACCACCTATCTAGTCTTACCCTATTTTCATGAGGAAGTACAAGAATTTGTAAAGGCTTTTCAACAATATAGAAGTCAACCAACAACCACAGTCCAATAATAGTATTTCCAAAATAGTTACAAACCCTTTTAAGATCCAAACTAGTGAACACTTGGATAGACTCACTCAAAGCCTTACTTCCTTTATTGAAGAAAGTAGGCAATTTATAAATTAGACACAAACATGGTTCCATGACCTAATAAAGAATGAATTACCTTTCCAACTAGAGCCAAATCTCACATCAAAAAGGTAGGGTAAGGAACAATTGCATTCTATTATTACTAGGAGTGGAAAAATTATTGAGCCTAGGCCTATGATGAAGATTAGAATTTAAGAATTTGAGATAAAATAAAAGGATCAACCACATCTAATGTATGAGGAGGAAAGTAGCTAACCAAGTGAAGGAGGATAATCATTAATGTCTCGTTCTTTAAATAGGAAAGAAATTTTACCTCCTTTTCCTAAATAATTACAAGAGAAATTTATAACCAAAGCACATATACACAAACTATTTAATGAATTATATTTAGAAATTCCATTAGAAAAAGTTGTTAGAGACACACCTCTTAATGCTAAATACTTTAGGGAATTATGCACAAAAAGGAGAAAAGAAAAAATTCCTAGAAAAGTTTATTTGATTAACAATTTGTCTCAACATATAAAAAGCCATGAAATTCCAACATATCAAGATCAAGGGATTTCCACAATTTGAATAAAGATAAAAGGAAAGAACATTGAAAATGTCCTATTAGATTTTGAAGCCAACATCAATATTATGCCACTTGAAATGGCTAGGTCACTTGATTTGGAGGACATAAGGAAAGTTAATATGACAATATCTTTGGCTCATGGCTCAATTGTTAAACCCATAGAAGTGGGATAAGATTTAATTGTACAAGTTGATATCTTGGTTCAATCAATCCTCTTTTGATTTTTCATATATATTAAGCATAAAAATAAAGTTGGGAGAAGATAATTGGAGTTACCTTGATCAACAATTAATTACTGCCTCAATTTTTGCTAACTAAGGTTTATCTAATATAATGGGAAAACTATCTAGATATTTTACTTCCAACACAACAAAATCAACTAGCTTTCATGAAATGAAGTTGGGTAAGGTTAAATAAAGTTGTATTAATGTTCCATAACATCAATTGAAGCAAAACCAAGACAACTAAAGTACAAATGGTGTCATATACTAAAAAAATGAGGTTCAATAGGATCAAATGTTGTAGACATTAGGGGTGTAGAGCCAAATAACACTAAATAATGAGGCAATAAAGGTCATGATTATGCAACAAGGCCAAGACAAGTCAAGCTACAATAGAATAAGACCAAACTAGTCAAGGTGGGAGATAAGTGATGACACTTGGTTAATGTTTGATCAACGAGGGTTAGATTTCTAGTTTTGGGTCTTAATGAGCCATAGTGAATGTCTACAAGATTGATAGGGGAATTTGGGCACTTGGTGTGCTTATTTTAAGGTTATTTGAAGTTCAAAATGAAACCTTTTGTTGTGACTATGCTGGGCCAAACCAAACTATGCTAGCCAGCATAGTTGAGATAGGCCCTAGCATAGTCAATGTTAGTAGATAGTTTTCCAAGTTTCTTATGGTCAGTTTGTGGATCATGGTGGTCTCTATGGCTAGTGCAATAAATTAGGGTTTGAGATTGATGAATTTTGGCATCATTTAAGTCTCCAAAAGTTGCAAACGATGTGAAAACTGGTGACTATGCTGGCCAACATAGTTCAGGCCTATGCCACCATAGCCATATGATGAATTTTGAATTTTGGTGAAATTTCATGGTAAATTGACTAGGTTTTTGGTTTCTTGGGTCACTGGTGTTCATGTCTAGGGTCTCAAGCTCAAGATGATCAGTTTTGATGGTTTTATTTTCTTGTTCTAAATTGATTCTACACCCTTGGACTATGTTGGCTAACATGGTTGAGGGGTGTATGATGGATTTTGATGATTTTTGACATCGGTTTACAAGGTTTAGGGATCTCTTAAGTCTTAGCAAGGTTCTAAGGTTGAGATAACGCACCAAGAAGTTGATTTGATATGTTCATGACTTATTTTCATGTTACCATATTGGGACTATGCTAGCCAATGTAGTCCCAAGATGGAAATGGGATTTTGCCTACTTTTGTTTCACACTTTACTAATACAAGTTCACAGAAGGCTCCAAGGAGTATGTAAAGGTTAGGAAATATCAGTTTGAAGGTTATTTGAGGCATTTGATGGCCAAACCCATACCAACTACACTAGGACTATGCTAGCTAGCATAGTTTGGGTGCCTCCAAGTGTACTTCATCCAAGAAAAATTATTTTTGGCATCTTTTATTGGGTTTTATGAAGTTCTAAAGTTGTCAAAGGTTCCTGCTAGGGATTGGGGCTTGGTGTACCAAATTTGAAGTTGATCAAGAGTTTGGTTGATGGTGGGAGCCATTATCCCTCTTAGGACTATGCTAGCTAGTGTAGTTAGACTTTTGGCCAATGTAGTTACCTAAAATAGTTAGTGTTGATGTGATTTCTAGCTTTCTTTGATGTACAATGGTTTTCAACGTCAACACCTAGTTTCCTATTTTGGGCATGAGGTTTTGAAGTTTAAATATAGCATCAATTGACATCTAGGAGGTGGGTTTTGGTGGTGTTTAGAGTTTGGAATTGATTTCAAGGCTTCTAGGAGCTCAAACCCTAGCAGAGTTACCATGAAAAAGCCAAAATCCAAGTGTACTAGGATTTTTTATTAGCTAATTGGAGAAATATCTAATGGGACCCACCTTAAGTTTTAATAGTTAAACACATTATTTTCCCACCAACCCAGTGTAGTCCTACCTTCTAATTGTGATCATGGAGTTAAGTGATACTTGTGTAAGTGTTTTGAGAAACTAGGGTTTTGGTAGTCAACACATAAGTTTGGGGTTGGTATCACATTAGAATTTTACACAAATCAAATTTCTCACATCACCTCCAACCTAAAACACCTAGTATTACAACTCTAATCCTATTCTTGCTTCAAACACACCTATCTCCAATGTATTCTAGCCATCCTACACTAAGAAGCTAGCACAGTTGCTATAGGAGTTCCAGAAGTTTGAAGATCTTATTGATTTTGGCACCACTTGTTTAGGATGTCAAAGAGGAGCCCTTCAACAAGTAAAAATCTAGCCTTGGAGGAGGTTTACACTAATACAAGAGGAATTTCTAGCCTACCATGACCCTTTTTGGAAGAAGAACCTTCCACCATTACTTCCAAGTACACAATCCCCAACCTTTTCTCAAGAAATTTTGCTAGAAACTTAGGCATTTTTGTTTGTGTAGGTTTTTGTGTTGTTAAAATTGAATTTTGTAAAATTCATATGTTATATTTTTTCACATTTATGGTGTTTTTATGTCACTCTAGTGTTGGTATTAACCTACACCTAGTTACAAATTTGGATTCAGTCTTTTCTACACATTTTTGAGCTTTTCCCACCAAAAAACAACGCCACTTTTGTATTTTTTTTGTTTGTGTGGAAATGGTTAGTATTTTTTACTTTTTATTATTATAAGGTTGTAATAAAGTGTTTTATGGTCAAAATAGTGCTTAAACCACTAGATTCTAACTTACAATGAATTTTCTATGAATTTTTCCATAAGCTAGTACATAGGGGTTTTGAAGGTTTTAACTATTTTTTCATGTTATTTTCCTAATATTTTCTACAAAAACAACTAGGATTTTTTGTGTTCTTAGGTTTTTTATTTTTACTTAATCATTTAACATTTCAAAAGGTTCTAGAATCATTGAATTTTGATCTACAGTTGATTTTTTGTGAATTTTTTCATGAACTAGTACAAAGTGAGATTTTTACCTTTCACGATTTTACCTTTATGAATATGGGCAATGTTGATACTTTGGAAAAAAAATTTAACCAATTTCCTAGGTTTCTAGGAATTCTTGAAGGTGTTAGGAAGGGTTTGGAATTAGTTTTAGTGATTTTAAAATTTTTTTCATATTTTTTTATCAATGATCCACTATAGTCATTTTCTATAGTTTTAGATTTTGAGCAATTTTTCATTAAATTTTGTTATAGTTCTACATTGCGTTGATTATTGATTAGACTTATGTTATTATGGTATAGGCACTAGGTGACACCAACATTCCTAGGAGTGATGACGTTAGAGATGCTCCTCAACCCCTGTCCAATTTCAGCTTAGCACAATCAGTTGATTGTTATCTTTGGCTACTTTATCTACTATTGTTGATCATGTCATTGTGATGTTGTGGCCAATGTTAGCCATAATTCATTGATAGATAGTTTATTGTTTTATGTATAATATAAACTTTTGTCACACTAGTTGAAAAACATTTATATTTTTATTATTTTTAAATTTTAATTTTGTTTATATGTTTTAATACTTGGTGTTTCATGTTTGCTACATATTTTCATTCTTGTTCATGTTATAAGGCCATTTTGGTTAACTTATATGGCTGTAATGTGAAAAATAGTGAATTGATTAGGCAACTAGAATGTGAACTAGGTTGTAAACTTTGATAAAGGTTATAATAGTTTTTCTAGTTTTAGGCCATGATGGACCATGCATTTTGCCAATTTTAGGCCTTAGCGGGCTATAAGGTTGCCAATTTTAGGTCTTATAGGACCACAAGGTTGCTAGTTTTAGGCCTTGGTGAGCTATCATGTTGCTAATTTTAGGCCTTAGCAGGTCGAGGTTCATACATTTCCTAGCAAGTATAGGATGCTCTCAAAAGAGCATATAAGGCTACAGCCAATATTGAAACATGTTATAACATTGTAAAGGTAAACAAATGATTGGTAAAAGAATCGATAAGATGTTTACCATGAACTTGTTGTTTTATCTTTGAGAGATTAAGGAATCCTTTTAGCATGATTTTATGGTCACCGTCTCTCTCATTTAGCATGGAAAGTTGTAGGTATTTTTGTTCACTGCCCCATGTTGTAGAGTTGATATTGTATCATTGTTGTTGTCTTTATTGTTGGTTCTAGTCTGAGTGTGGAGAGTTTCCTCTTGGAAGTCCACTTGTGAACCTTGATTGATGTTGACATAGTTAACTGATGGTATCAATATGTTATCTCTATGGATTACAATTTTCCTTGCCTCATATGGTAAATGTATCTCCTGATATATAGGAGATGAGACCACATGAAGCTTAGCTAAGCATGGTCTTCCTAAGACCAAGTTGAAGTTGAATGCCTCTTCAATCACTAGAAAATTGGTAGATTTACGAAATTACTCACTAGCTATGAAATCCAAGGAGATAGAACCTCACACTACTACTCATGACGTATTGAATGATTTACATGCTAAGGTAGTGATTTCCTAGATGTTCTTAATTAAGCCTAATTTGTCAACATTATAAAATGGTACATCATTAGTTACCATCCCATCATCAACATGAACATGATGAACCTTATACCTACCAACACCTACAGTAATGAAGAAAGGAGTAGATAGCACCTCTCCACTTCAATAGTTAATCTTTACTTCATTGTCACAAAAGTTAAGCATGGGTTGATGCCCATTTTCTCTAAGTGAAGCTTACTCAATGACAAAGTGGATTCATTCCTTATTGATCAACATGTCTTTACTCATAGGGATAGAAGTCAATACTTGGGCTAGTATGTCCCTATAATTAGGAGAAGTCATGATCAAGTCATACAAGTTCAGTAATGTGTTCTTTTGTTTTAATGATCCTCTGGCATGTTCCATTGTTACAAGAAAACTCTTTTCCTTTATGTGTAGCTTTTCATCCTTAATATTTTTAACTTCCTCCATCCTTCCTAGAGTTTGCAGATTAGGTTTTGATGTATGTGTCTTGGGCCTCTTATTTATGGATGTAGTTGGTCTTGATGTAGCTTTTTTCAAGGCCTTTTTTCATTGGTTACCTTCAATGGGCTTCATTGTTGGTTTGACAACAAGTTAATCTCTTTGTTGTTGCAGTGATGATTTTGTGCTAATTGTTGAGTTGTTGGTCATAATAGATGGGCTTTGATCACAGGTTATCACAAGTTTGTTTATGGAAGATGGATGAACATGGATAACGAATGATTCCCTAGTCTTCAAAGGATCGGTAATTTGTGATTTTGGTTGTTAAGTTGACGCCATTGAAGGGGGAACACATATGATTAAAGGCTTCTCAGGGGTTGGAGGAGGTGATACCCATATGATGAAGGGCTTTCTAAGCTTTATGTTTTGGAGCTATAGTCGCACTTTGATAACAAACACTTTCCTAGAAGGATTGGACCATTTGGTTTCTATGAATGAGGCTATAGTATAAGATTTGTTGTTAGTACTTAGATAGTTTGGCTCATTCAACACCAACTTCCCATGGTTTATCATCTTCTTGAGGCCATCCTTTAATTCTAGGAAAAAGTAGTGTCATGACTAACCATTTGATGATAATGTCAATACCTATCCAATCTAAAGTAACTTGAGATTATCTTTAGTTGTTATCTTTGGGTCTCTAGCTATGTCACAAAGGCAATCGTGCCTCCTACAAGCCTCCTTAGATAGTTTCTTATGTTGTATATAGTTTTCTTTAAGAAAATTTTCTAGAATCTTAGAGGGCTTCATAGGTAACCTTGTGTACTTCAATATATCCTTCCACCCAAAGTTTATTCTTGGTTGATTTGGGGAATAGGAAGTGTATAGTTGAGATGAGTTAGAAGATGTGTTGCAAGGTAGTGATTCTTGTCTCTTTGATTATTTTGACTCTTTTATCACTGTAGCCATAGTTGCATGTTCTTTCTTAGTTTTATTCCTATCCCTCCTCACATGCTAGTTTTTATAGGCCATGTAGGCTAGGTTGTTACTTGTCTTAACTACATCCTTAATGTTCTTAGTTTGTGAGAAGGCTTGGCTCAATGACTGAGGCTCTAAGTAGTAGAGCTTTAACTTGATGAAGTCATTTACTGCTCTCTTGTAGATGGGTAAGAGGTGATTTTTAGCAATAGGCTCTAGAATCTCATTAAGTATCGAGTTCCATCTCTGAATCAACCTTTTGACCAGTTCAAGTGGCCCCTGCTTCACCTTCATCAGTTGATCCACTATGACATCCATCTTCAACTTGTATCTAAAGCAGTTGACAAACTAGGTTATTAAGTATTCAAGGAAAGATATAGAACTTGTAGGCAAGGTTTTGTAGTAATCTAGAGCTTTTCCCTTAAGGTACATGGTGAAAATCCTCAATGTCATATGTGGCCAATTTTGCAAAAAGAGGCACTCAGACTGGAAGTGACCAAGTATGCATTGGAATCCCCTTCACCATTGTATTTGGTGAAGTTTGGTATAAGCAACCCCATAGTTAAGGTTATTTGAGATACATTAGGACTTATAGGATCATCTTAATAAAAGTCTAGAACCTTGATCACCTAAGTTGTACTAGCTTTGAGTTTTCACAACTCTTTAATAAGGTCTTGGATCATTTGGAATGCTTGATCCAAGTCTTGAGTTGAGAGATTTGAGGTTGTAAAAATGACATTGGCATAGAGGGAAGAGGTCATGTAACCACCATTGCAGGTGGCTTAAATAAGGAGAAAGATGTTTGGGTTAGGACCTATGGCATGAAGGAAGATAAGGGAGTATGAGAGGCTTGTGTTGCTTGAGACCATGATGAGGGTCCCATTGGCATGAGAAAGGGAGATGGCAAGGTAGACATCACCAGTTTTTGGTGAATATAGTGAGGTTATGTGGAAAAGAACATTGATGAGAACAAGGAGGTAGATTAAGACATGAATTATGCCTAGTGTGTAGAAATGATGGATGTAGAACCAAGCATAGTAGGATGGGAGGGAAAAAACAAAATTGAGGAACTTTTCCCACAGATGAGGCAAGGGAGGTTTAATTAAGAGTAGTAGTTCAAGGAGTTGACTATTGGAAAAGGCTCCCAATAAAGTTACAGGCTCCAGTTCAACCAAAAATTCATCCTACTCTTCTTTGTGACCCTTTGAGCTAATTTCCTCATTGAACTCATCAACCTCTATGAGTTTTATGAGAATTTGTGCATAAAAATTAGTGAGGGAGATTTTATTATATGGAAATGGGATGTACTCTTTCCCATCCCAATCTATTATTTCAAATTGATGCTTAGCGTCAAATTCAGACCATGGTATTAGGAGACTGACTTGTATCTTGGCACAATGGAAGTTTAGCACTCCTCATTAATGACCATAAAATCCAAGTTTTTATCTCTTTTTCTAAGTGACTATCTTCATTCTATGACTATGGGATCTTTAGGGTCATAGACACAAACTACATCTTGGTTGGTGGTCATATATGCAAGGTTTAGAGGTAGAACGGTTGATCATGAAAAGAAATTAATTACTACTAAAAAAACTATACCAGGTTAGCAAAAACTAAACTATTCTTTAAAAAGTCAAGAAGTTATGAAAATTTAAATATGAAAAAGGTGGTTATTTGAAATATGTTGTTGATAAAAATAACAACTTTTTGGTTTTCTTTTCTACGGGGTTTTGGTGTTTTCCCTTTATGAAAACTAAGTTTGGTTTTTTTGTGCAACTAAGAAAAAATGTTATTTTTCAAAAGATACAATGGGCATCTTGAAAGGTAATGCTAGAGTTTGTGTGATAATAAGAAAATGTAATTTGTCTACCAAAACTATGATGGGTAGTTTGGCAAATGGGGCAAAGGTGGGGTGTTTGATTCAATTTCTTAATTAATTAAACCAAAATTCCAACAAGTGGAATTGCCCAAGGTGCAAGAGGTTATAATTGGAAAAGTAGTTGAAACTACAATTACAGGTGTAGTGCAAGTTATAGTGGAAATGGTGTGATAGTATCTGAGGTAGGTAACACCAACTACATTGACTTTAATAGTAGGATCTATGTTAGAGGATGTGTAGTAGATCATTGTATTACATAGCCAACTATGTTGGGGTAGGTGGTGGGAAATGTTTTTACTTAGTAAAACCAAGTAGGGAATATTTTCCTTTTATTATTAAAAACTACATTTGGGATCTAGGGATTATTCTTAGATGTTTTGGCATGTTCTAGAGTGTTTTGTTTTTCTTATTTTGATGAGTTTATGAGGTTCCAAGGTCCATGGGGACTTGTTGGAAGGCATCCGAAGGCTCCCAACATCCAAATAAGCATTTTTATTTTTGGCACCTTCATGATAGACCTCTCCCCAGAAAGATATGTCTCTCCTAAAGTATAGATGTCCCAAGTCCAAAGGATATGTCTACCAAAAATAGTAGATTTCTCTTTTAAGAGTATAGCTTTCATATTAGACGTCTACATAAAACCAAAGATGTCTATATTAGCAAGGAAAAAAGCTCTAACATGGCATTTGGGATGGGAAAAATTCTGAACATGCCCATTTCAATTCAAAAAATAGCCAAAGAAAGATGGAAATAGTCTAGGTGAAGGTGAGAAGACTTGGAAAACATATAAAGAACCTCAAGTTGAGTTGAGAAGAGGTTTCTATGGTCTTTACCTTCCAATTTCTTATAAATAGTGATGTAATTTATCATCTTTTAAGCAAGAAAGATCATAACCTTGACCATGAGTAGGAGAGAAAGCTTGTGAAAGTTGAGGAAGAAGAGCTTGTGCAAGAAAAGATCTTGTACAAGAAATTTGAATGAGAGGTAAGGAAGAGCACTTGAGAGAGATTAGGAGAATATCTTATAAGATTCTTGTCTTGAGCTTGGGCTCCATTATGAGCAATTGAGGATTAAGAGAGGAAAAATGTGATCTCTAAGGTCCTTGGGAGAGTTGTGAATTGAGCTTGGCTACTAATCTTTGATGTATTTTTTAATGTATTTTGAGAATTATCTTAATATAAGGAAAATTTTCTCTATTTTATTATGTTATTTTTATTTTCTAAGCTAGATCTACTTGGAAGTTGTAGATTGGATCCTATTGGGGTCTATCAAGGTGCAACCCTTGCACCATGTAGGTATCATAGCAAGCAGTTAGAGGAATCCATACATCTACAAGAGTTGGAAGAAGGGCATTGCTCCTATGAAGAAGACTAATCTAGATCTTGAACAAGAGATTCAATAACTCAAAGACTCCTTCAAGGCTTTTGTTGCTAGAATGTAAGAAGTTATTTCCAAAGTAAGGGCCAGAAAACACCAGGATTTTGAAGAAACTTCAAGAAGAAGCGAAGAGGAGATTGTAGATGAGAATCCTTTTGCACTGTTGCAAGGATCAAGAGGAAGACATGATCAAAGAACTCCAAGAAGAGATAGGGCTATAAAGCAAAGGTATGAGCCAAGGTTTTCTTTTAATAATAAGGAAAATGATGATGAAATTTTTGTAAAGATGTTAAGAAGTTCTTTAATATTTTCTCATGTGGATATTCCCATCTTAAATGGTGTTGAAGGCATAGATTTCTTTCTTTCTTAGATTAGAACTATGAATAAGTATTTTCTTGTTGAGCGAATTTCTAGCAAGATAATAATTCATGTTGTTGAGAGCAAACTTGAAGGATTGGTAGCTAAATGGTGGAACAAAAAATGTCTCAAATACCTTGAAGAACATGGAAGACTTAGTGAGAGTTGGAAACTCATGGAGTTCATGCTAAAGAAAAATTTGAAAGGACATCCTTTTGTCATGAAGTCATCAAGAATCTAAAATTTCTTAGACAACGAGATCAAAGGGTAAGAGATTTTTATATTGAATTTTGTAAAGCTTTGGAAATGGCTGATGTTTATTGGACTAAGTATGAGCAAGCTTCTAAATTTATTAGTGGATTAAGGATTCCATATCAACAAGAATTAGCATTCTATGAGCCTGATGCTCTTGATGAAACCTATGATCTTGCTTTTAAGGCTGAAATGAAAATCACAAAGTTTGGCCTAAAGAGGAACAAATATCATAAGAAAAATAATGAGAAAGACACCACTCACAAGTTAAAGAAATCATCCAAGGAGGATGGTGAAGATGAGCCAAAGAAGAAGGAAAGAAAGTATACTTCTCCTAGAAGGGAAAAAAGAAGGGAATGGTCTCCAAGACATAAAGATCATGGTGAAGATATATGTTATAATTGTGATGAATCAGGCCATAAATAATGGGACTAAACAAATCCAAAGAAGAATGCCTATCAGGCTAAGGAAATTCAAACTATGTGATGAGTGGCGAGGTACCCCTACACTCTACCATACGAANTGTAAGAAGATGAACCTGAATCTTCAAAGATAGTATGTGAACATGAGCCTTTGCATATTATTGATCAAAGTAAATTTAATAGTTGTACTTTTGTCAAACATGTTAGTGCCAATGAGGATGTTATGAGGAAGAGTTTATTTAGAACTCATTGTGAGGTTAAGGGTTATTCATTGAGTGTGCTCATTGATGGTGGAGCACAAGAAAATGTGATTTCTACCAATGCGATGAAGTCATTGAAGTTAATCATAATTCCTCAACCTAATCCATAAAAAGTGCATTAGCTAATGAAGAACCATTATAAGCAAGTTAAGGAACAATTTCTTATTGATTGTTCCATTGGGAGTTTTCACGATCAAATTCTTTATGATGTATTACCTATTGATTGTTTAGATCTCATATTTGGTAGACCTTGTAATTATGATAATAAGGCTTATTTTTATAGTGAAAATAATAGTTGGATTGTGAGGCAAGACAATCATAAGTTTAGGTTGTCTACTATTATTCACAGTAAGGTTGGTAATTTAAATTCTTCATTGATGCTTCCTAGTTCTAAGGGGATTGTAAGGGTGAATGCTATTTATGATGATGAAATTTTCTTTGATGCTAAAGGGGATGAATTTGATATAGATTCTATGAGTGATTACTTGAAGTCTCATATGAATGATAAGAAGGGTGATTGTGCTACTATTCAATCTTGGGAGTTAATGGCAGTAGTACATTGGTTAATGCTTTTGAAAACTTGTGTAGGTGCTAGATTGAAATTTGTATTGGCAAAAAGATGTTGGAAGAATAAGAAAAATTAGTTGGCAATAAGTGGGAAAATACCATTGCTATTTGGGCATAAGGAAAGGAGGCCTACTCCATGGATTTATGGTAACAAATATTTTTCCATATTTTGATATCACTTTTATGTAGGTTTGAGTCATTATGAGGATGCAAGGAAAGAATTTCAATGGGATACTCAAATAAAGAAAGCATGGTGGGGCATGAGGACAAGACTCCATGGGCAAGGAAATCACAAAACCAAAACCTCATATGATACTCATTCTCATGTTTGTAATGCATAGATTCATGATTATTGTGATGGCCTTGAGTCATGAAGGCATGGTGCCTTCTAGCTTGTGAAAGGTCATGAAGCATGACATTTTTAAGGGTGGGAGAGCTAGTGTAGGGATACCTCTTCCAATCCCCTTGTTCTACCCTACTTGTTATGTGTCTTTTTATGTTGATTTTGTTGAGGATGATTCTTAGATATTTTGGCATGTTCCAAGGTGTTGTTGGCTTATTTTGAAGAGTTTAGGAGGTTCCAGATCTATGGAGACTTTCTGGGAGGCATCCAGAGGCTCCTGACATCAAAACAAGCATTTTTATTTTTGGCACCTTCAAGATAGATGTCTTCCTAGAAATATAGATGTCTCTCCAGAGACATCTCCCATAAAGTATAAACATCCCAAGTCCAAATGAGACATCTACTAAAAATAATAGACATATCTCCCAAGAGTAAGGCTTTCATAGGAGACATCTACATGAAACCAAAGATGTCCATGTTGGCAAGGAAAAAAGATCTAACATGGCATTTGAAATGGGGAAAATTCTGAAAATGCCTATTCTAATTTGAGAAACAAACAAAGAAAGATGGAAATAGTTGAGGAGAAGGTGAGAAGACTTGGAAAAAATCTAAAGAGCCTCAAGTTGAATTGAAAAAAGGTTTCTAAGATTTTTATCTTCCTATTTCTTATAAATATTGAACTAATTCACCATTTTTGAGTTAAGAAAGAGCATAACCTTGACCATGAGTAAGAGAGAAAGCTTGTGAGAGTTGAGGGAGTAGAGCTTGTACAAGAAGAGAGCTTGTACAAGGAAGTTGAGTGAGAGGCAAGGAAGAGCACTTGAGGGAGATTAGGAGAATATCTTATAAGTTTCTTATCTTGAGCTTGGGCTCAATTGTGAGCAATTAAGGATTAAGAGAGGATGAGTGTGGCCTCTAAGATCCTTCGGAGAGTTGTGATTTGAGCTTGGCTCCTCCTCTTTGATGTATTTTCTATGTATTTTGAGAATTATCTTAATATAAGGGAGGTTTTTCTCTATTTTATTATGTTATTCTTATTTTTTAATCTAGATTTGCTTGGAAGTTGTGGGTTGGATCCTATTGGATTCTATCAAGGTACAACCCCTACACCACAACTACACTAGCCATTACTAGAAAAATGAAAACCCAACACCACCAATGCTGGGGCTAGGTGGTTCCAACGTAGTTAAGGCTATACACCCACAAAAACCCATGAAAATGCCAATTTTGGTAGGCCAAAAGGCATTTTTAACCTTCCCAAGCCAAATATAAACATGATATGACTTTTTTTACTTGGGAAGTGAGGCTATGACAACTTCTGAGGTACTTTTTTAGCCCCAAAGGTTAAATTATGTGAAATTTCATTTCATGGATTACAATCTTTATGTTTTACAATAAAATTTCAGCCTTGAGTTTAATGGTGAGGTTTACAAGTTGCAACAAGAGATTTCTCAATGGTGTTTCAACGAAAACATTTTTCTTTATACTATTTAATGCATGTTACTATTCTTTTTGAGCATGTCATTTAATGGTCTAATTAACTCTACATACATAAGAATAAATCATCTAACAAAATTGGTCTCCCAAAATAATGCTCTTAAATCCATTTTACATAAAGGATAACTCATTTGGCACTTATCATGATTTCTTTCTTAGTTCCTATGTGACTAAAGAACCTACCACTTTAAAAATCAACAATAGATTATTTAGCATTTAAAATAATATCAAATCATATACATCTTATGAAGACATTTCTAATAGCTTTAAGATGAGTACCTCTATCCTTAGAAAAAATAATTAAGTTGTCTAGATATATAATAATACATTTCTTTATCAACCCTTCACAAATCTTTTCCTTAGCTTTTTAAAAGGAAAAACTAGTGTTAATATGACCAAAGCACATCTTGGTAAATTGCAAGATACCTCATTTGGTTATAAAGAATCTTTTATTGGTCTCTTTTGTTGATTAAAATTTGATCATATACTAAATATGTGTTTAGGAATGAGTGCATTTGTACATCATTTACAATTTGCGATAATTCTTTCTTAAGTGAAAGTAGATAATTATCTTTATTACAATAAGTATTAAGGTTTTTGAAAATCAATTCATAATCATAACTTACCTATTCATTTTCAAATAAGCACTAAGTTAGATATCCAACTAGAATGTCTGACATGATAGATAATCATAGATTCCAGTAGTTTATTAATCCTTACCTTCATCAATGGTTCAATATTAGGGTTTAAAAGTCTAAGTTTTTATCTAAATGACTTTGTTTAGGTTTTAAGAGGTATAATATACACCATGACAAAGGAGCTAACAATTTTGAGGTCTTCATAAGTATAAACCAAAACATCAATGAATTCATATAGTAAGTTAATCAAGTCTCTTTTTTTCCTGCATGTAAATGGACTCCTATTTTAATAGGATGTTGTTGTTCTTTATTTTAAATGCAAATTATTTTAGTTTCAACTAATGTTTTCAATTTCTTTTGATATTTCTTCAATTTTAGGATGCAAGTTATCAAATAAAGCTTCACAAGTTTCTATTTTTGCAAATATTTCATTTAAAACTATTTTATTTTCTAATATATCTTCTTCATTAATTTGAGAAATATTTTTATCATTGAATTCACCTTCAAAAAAATAGAAATATGAAAATTTAATGATTATCGTCAAAAACTTAAAAAGAAAGAATATAATTTTAAATGGAATAAGAGTAAGCCTATTTGATAATAACCTTAGAATCCCTGGCACTATATCAGAAAGCGATGTCTAAGGTGATTGTCATTTCAGCTAAAACATCAATAATGTAATTTTCTTTCCTTGAAATTTCTATAGATATTTGGTTAAATTTCTTAAAGAGTTCAAGGACATAGGATTTATATGCTTCATAGTTGAATATTTATCTTAAAAAATTTCATTTATTTGATTTACTATAAGTTAAGAATCACTATAAATTATAATTTTAGATGAATTTTATAATTGAGCTAGTTTCATCCCATGGATAAGTGCTTCGTACTCAACCATATTATTAGTTATTAACCTTATGAAGGTAATTTCTTGTCAAATATAAGCTTCACCAAGAGGTATAAACATGATTCTAGTGCCATATCCCATTTGAGAAGAAGCTCCATCTATCCTTAATATCCAAATATTAAGGCTGGTATAATTAGAGAAATTGGCTCTTTGGATAATGTAGATAGGATCATCATCAAATATGGGTTTATTATAAATGGTTATAATTTCACTAATATTCTCATCTTTTTCTCATGGTGGAGGATCACCAAAAAAGAAATTTTTTCTATTATGTTAATAATCTAGTACGGTATCTTCATAGCCTTCTTCAACTTTTTGAAAGTTTGGTAATATTAGGTTAAATATGTATGGATGTAAGGATTTATTTTTGAAATGTTTCTTATGTCCTCCTCAATCAACTTTAGTAACTCTGAAAAAAAGATTGTTGTTTTGATTTTCAAGGGAATTCTTTTGTTTATTTAAAATTGTAATAACATGTTTATAAAAAGGTTCTCTAGGTATAATGATATATTCAGGTTTTACTATAATAGAAATCAAGAATTTTGAAAAGTATAATATGAAAAAGCCCTCAAACTAGGCTCAAAAATTTGGGAAAGAAGAATGCGATAAGTGGGTTGCATATCTATCACTGAAATATCTATGTAGCATGTAAAGTTGGGGTATTATTTAAGTTGCACTTTAATTTCTTTCAAAGATCCTACCATAGGAACATTGAATAAATTAAGATGAATGATGCTTATATGTCATGGCATTTGCGCTCCTAGTGTTCTATATTCCTCTAATAACATGATACTAATAGTTGCACCAAAATCCATTAGGAAATTATGAAAATTTTTACCTAAAATAATTAATATTATTAGAAAATGTGGTTAGTCTTTTTTGATTAATGTAAAATTGCTTAGATGTTGTATTGATAAGATACTAGAACTTTTTTGCAAAATGAACTTCTTTTCTAGTTGTTGAGGAATTTCCCTTATTGGTTTTAGATGTATTAACTATCTTTTGAATATCATCTTTCATCTAATTAAAATGAAAGAGATCATATATTAAATTTTTAGTTGTAAACCTTTTAAAATCTTTAACAAGGTCATAAAACTAATATTGATCTTTAACTTCTTGTTAAGATAAATTTCTTTTTAGTATGAAAGGTGCATTAGGTTGTTGTTAAACATTTTTTTAAGATGATCTAGTTTGAACATTTGAATTATTTTTAATAGTGTTTCTTTTATTTGGAGAAGTGTATGTATTATTCCTATTTTTTTTGTTTTTGGATGGTATTCATGATATTGCTAAGTCTTCGATAGCAAGTATTATGCGGATTGGGATCACCTACTTTGACTTGTTTACATGAAGATAATTATTTATTGTTTTTTTCATGAAGAATATTAAGAACCATGGTTGTTGCTTTACTATATGATTGATTTTAGGAGTCATCTTCATATAAGGCTAAAAACTAAGGACAAATGTTTTTATAATGTTTCTTGGTATTATGGAGGTGATAATAGTCATTAGAGATTGATCCATTAGGTTATCTAATTATAAATGGATCATATTATTGTGTCAATTTAATTCTACTACTTTGTTAGAAAGCTTTCAATTCAATAGTCATGAGATAATAGAAGAATTAGGCAATATGAGGAACCATTATGTACCTTTACTTCTAAAGGTAGTTACAAAGACTTTATAAGCCATGTCATTTTTAATAACATTGTAGATGCCTAGTAGGATTTCAAAACACTACACATATTAATGTGCATCACTAGTGGGATATGCCAAATCAAAAAATAAATCAAAATTTTGTAGGGACTTAGGGATGACATGATAGTTCATGAAGTTGAAGGAATTGTTAACTAGAGGAGCTAGGATGGATTGTTAGTTTTATTCTTTTTAGGGATAAAAGTTGGAAAGTGTGAAACTAATTTTCTTTGTTAACTAAAACTATAAGTTTTTGATTGGTTGGAATTATATGTAAGAGATCTCAAAAGGATCCAACTATGGGGATTACTATCACTCATAAAATAAGGAGAACATGAGATATAGAACATTAACAAATCTTAATATAAGATTATGAGTAATAAACATGTAAGAAAGAAATCCAAAATTTAAGAAAATACATCCTAAAATGTGAAGGTGAATACTCCATATTACTAAAGCCTAAACTAAGGTAAGGACTAGTAAATTCATTTGAAAGTCCTTCTAGTACAAGAAAAGGAAATATTGATGCATATGTTTTATGATAAGTAATTACCTTAACAACACATTTAAGAATACTATCTTT
Organism: Gnetum montanum; assembly: GCA_015680685.1. Lineage (NCBI taxonomy): Eukaryota > Viridiplantae > Streptophyta > Gnetopsida > Gnetales > Gnetaceae > Gnetum > Gnetum montanum. The sequence goes on from MNCI01011325.1 coordinate 343,933, forward strand.
TAAGGTGCATATGAGCATAAAACTTAGGAATAGTCTTAATTAGTAGATCATATATGCAATTATGTATTTTAAAATTATTAAACTATTTAAGAAAGAGCATGTAATCCAGTTTAATTGATAACTAGATTCTATATTTTAATAGAGTTTGGGTGTAATAGGATTGTAATAAAATAATTTTAATGGAAAAATGAAAAGAGAATAAATTCTTATATTGAGATGAAAAACTTAAATTAATCATGCAACCATTATACATGCATGGTTCTATAAATTTGATTATCCATATTATGTCAATTATAAATTCCAATTATATATATGATTTAAAAAATACATCAGACATTAAAATTTAAACATGAAAAAACACAAGTTCTAAGAACAAACTATAACTTAGCTTTAAATTTCAGAAAATACAAAGATAGAAATGTATAATTCCAAAGTAACAACCAAGATGAGAACAAATATTGAAGGTTGGATTTATAGTCATAACAACCTTCAAAGCTTAAGGTATATAGATTAGGACAACTTAAATCAAAGTTTTTAGACATATAAAAGTAAACTATGCTAAGATTTAAAATCACTTCATTTATTCACTAACATATAAAAGTAAATTTTGGCTAAAATTTAAAATCATTCCAATTGTTTGAAACTAAGATATGTAAAGAAGCTAAAAGAAAAAAAAAACATAAAACTTAGCTCTACAACAAGCCTTTGATATTTTCTACCATATGAACTACTTCTTGCATTAGCTTGCTCACTTTTACCTCTAGAAGATACAACTCTCTCTAGAGAGTCACTACACTTTGCTTTATGCTTATCTAATAGTTATTGGTAGAATTCTTGGTTCAACTGAAAGTTAAAATTAATGTCATCCATTTTAGTTTGCAAGAATCTAAACTAGCCCATGCATGAAGCAAAAGGGATGGGTCTATGAGTAAAACAATAACTAATTTTGGTGGGAAATTTTAAAAAATAAAACTACTTTTCTACACTATCAAAATAGTATAGAAGCATGACAAAAACAAATCTTTCAAATCAAACAAATTAAACCCTAGGAATTGAGTTTATTCTAGTTCTCTCTCTTTTCTTTTATCTTCTAGAAGATGTTCCTCCTTGTTTGTGTTATCCTTTCAATGCCTCTTTTTTCTTTCATAGTTTATTTTCTACATTTTGTTGGTATTTGAACCTATGCAAATAAACACACCACACCAAATTGCAGCATCAATGTTTCTAAAAATAAAGTGCTAAAATATAAAAAGTTAAGTGATAATTATGTAATTAAAATAATGTTCCTCAAAGAAAGCTAAGCTATCTTCACATACATTATATAATTTTATCATATGAGTTATATAAATATTATACATAGTAAATGTAAAGAGAATATAATTAATTGAACAATTCATAGGAAGAAGTTTAAGAAACATAATGATAGGAATCCCAGTAGTTTTAACCAAAGGATTTTATTATACAAAATGTGGTGTGATCTAGTTGTAACCTTGAAAGATGATGTTGAGTGGATTACTAGAGAAATCATTTATATCATTTCATTCAATAAATATAAAAGATGTTATGATACATATAATACATTTAAAATGCTTATTGCCATAGTAGGGAAGATGAGAAAATATTTATAATTTTATATTTTATAATTTTTATCAATTTTGTAATTATAAAAATAAAATAAATATAAACACATATGCATTGTAATTCCTATTGGGGACATGTGCAACACCACACATGAAATGCAATAAAAATGACTCTTAGTCACAACCTCAATGGCCCAACACCATGTTGTACAATTGTGACCTTCTTGGATAAGAAAAAAATCATTGCAACTTAATTAAATAGAAATTAAATAAATATTTTTGTTATTGTTACATTTAAGGAATCAATGGTAAAACAAGGGAAAATCATGAGCTTTATTCACTATGAAAACATTGAACTCCACATAGATCAAATGATTCTAAACTACATAAGCAAGGTAGCACTCTAAAAGAGTCTAGCTGCACTTGTGAAAGAGATGACTCAAAACACATACAAGACAAAGAAAGAAATCAACTTACCCAAAAAAGGAAGAGCTCTTTACACAAACTAGACACCAAAAGCCCAAATGGAATCTACATTAAGACTAAGATATGATTGAGTTATGTGTGAGAGCTCACTTTAAGTATTTATAGTTTTCTTATAGAAACAAAGTAGTTTGTCATTGCATAGACATCAATGGAGGTCTATTAACATAGCCCAAGTCAATCCTAGTCACACAATAGATGAAGAAGGCTAAAAATTGGTCTAGATGGGGACACTGATGTAGGGAATATGCTAATGCAAGGTAGTCAATGCACTGTCCTTGCTCCTCCCCCAACCCCACCTCCCTTCCCCCAACTTCCCCTCAAAACTACACCTTGTACTTTGGATCTCGATGAAAGCTGAAACTTAAGAAAGCATGCTAGAAGGACCAAAGGACATCTAAATAAAGCCAAAATTGTTTTAAAGAGCTTGGAATCATGCTAAAAAATCTTAAAGTGTAACATAGGATGCTAGGGTGCATCTTAGAAGACCAAGAACCTCAACTAAACACACTAGACTATAAACATAAGGCACATGAAATACTTTCTAAATCCAATACTTACAATCAACATAAAAATTACCACTAGACATCTCATCATTCCTCCATTATTGAGTAAAGTTAGTTCCATAGCTTTAAGACCTAAGACACAAAACAAGGAGTAGACACATAACAAGATTAATGTGAAAAAGTTACAAATGTACAACATAGACCATGACTATGTGAGAATACAAGGCACATGCCTAGATGGAATAGAAAGAAGCCAAAAGGATAGGTCTTTACGATACATCATTTTCATCTACACCTTCTTCCATGTCATCCATCTTCAAATCATTTCTTGCCAACTCCTCTTGCACTTGTTTATAAGATCTTAAATGAGCATGCTTTTAATCTAAAAGATTAAGAGCATGACCACATCCTTTCAGATCTTTCTTTTGAGGGAGGCCTATCACATACAATTATTAGATATGGTGATTGATGTTGTTCCTTCCATCCTTTTGAGACTAGTGGTTCTCTTGCCTAAACATGATGAGATATGAAAATACTAAAAATAAAGTGAGTTCCCCAAGACATTATACTACCATTGCTAAAGATGCCAATAAGAATAATGATAAGTATAACCATCAAGAGCACAAGAGAAACATAATTACAACTATGAAATCAAGGCATTCATGGGTAAACAAAAATATAGTGAAAATAATTTAAATAACTATAAAAATCATAAAGTACATACCCAAATTGGCGCCTTTACCCCACATTTATGTTACAAGACATCCAACTTGAACAACATGAACAATGCAAAATGGAAAAATAAGAAGAATAAACATAAAAGATAATTACATAAATCTAACCAATGATCAAACCAAACATACCACAAAAGAAACTACAAGACAAAAACATTAAAATATTATCTTGGATAAATCCAAACTCATGGTAAAGAAATCATAATGTCGAATCTACTCATTCTCATGATCCAAGAACTAGATAAGAGGAGTTACAAAAATAAGGGATAAATAGCAAACCCAAAGGTCAAACAAATAGGCACAACTGAGGTAAGGTTGGAAAGGATTGTCATGGTCAAACCTTAAATCTTGTAGATTCAATACATATACAAGTGGAAGATCAATTGAGTGCTTTGTGCCATGAAACCACTACCATAACTAGGAGATAAGCCTAAGCTCACTCACTCAAAATGTCTAGCCATTAAGCATCCTTGTGATAACTTTTGATGGAACATTCATGGATTCCCAACAACTAATGAGACATCAGCATCAAATATGAGTACATCCCCTTGGATGGACATATCTCATCCTCCTCTTCTCCAAATTGAGTTTCTACCATACATAATAATGTACAAAATGGAAAGAAAAGAGATGGAGAATGAATAATGAATAAGAAAGAGAAGGTAAGAGTGCAACATCATTGGATCCCTAGCCAACCATTTAATTAGCTCATGGGAGCATGTGAGCATGTCCTACATTCCATGAAAGATCCACTATTGCATCCCTTCACCACTAGTCATTTACATAGTAGGGATAGACCTCCAAGTCTCCTTTCTAAGCACAAGGTTACATGTTCATCACTAGTATCATCTAGTCTTGATTGTTCTATGATCTAACCATTAGTAAAACTGAATCACCTAGAAGTCAAGATGTTGGTTGGTTTCTTCCATTCATGCAAACATGCACAATAGGCTACCCACATTTTTATTTATCATAAGCCTCCCATTGATCCCTTTGGCTTTGCTAACCAATCACAATCTTAATAAAAATTATGAATAGAAATAAATGGATTTAGGAACTAGGTGGAAGCAACTTTTAATGTTGCCAAAGTTTCCTAAGAGAGATATTTTTACGCCTTCATGGTTAGAAGTAGGGATGATTAAGAGATCATCTTAGACTATTACATTTTTGGGTCAAGCAATCTAGGAAATTGGTTGTACATGAGAAATACTTGCATGGGTATTAGTTTAATCACTCATTTTGTTCTTTCTTGAGAAATTATAAAATTGGTTCGAAATGATAACAATACCAATTTTTATAAATGAAAGAGCTTTGAATAGCATCACTCTTCCCATTACTTCTTCTTTTTCTTTTTATTTCTTTATTTCTTTCATTTTTATCTTTTTTTTTCATCTTTTCTTTTTTTCTTTGCTTTTTTCATCTTTTCTTTCATGAGAAGAGTGTTTTTGAACAGTGCATGAAAATTCTAGGAATGATTAAAATGCCAAATTTCCACCTGAACTCTTTAATTTCCATAATCATGAGAATTCATCCATTACCATATGGCATGCACAGGTTCATGGGAATCACAAGCCTCCTCTAACCTAGGTGTCCAGGAATGGTAGCATGTGCACTTGGTCTAATCACATTGATTGGACCCATCTAGTGATCACAAAGATCCTTGATGACATACCCATTCCTTTCCAATTACCAAGCACTATTCTAGGATTCTAAAGCTCACATCCTAAGATGTGGATCCAACACTTGTCCATATTTCTAGTAGCAATAGCTTCAACAAGTCATGGTGCACATTGCTAAATTTGAGCTTGGTTCACCAATGATGGAAACATGAAAAGAGGATGGATGAATTTTTTTTCATGGTAATTCCAACGATCAAGGCTCCACTTTATACCTAGTTAGCACTTTTTCATCATCACTACATCTATAACTCATCCATCCACCATTGGCTTATTAGGCAAGTATTCATAAAGCACATGAACTAGTTTTTCCTATATATAAAAAATACACTCAAAAAAATATCAAACCAAAAGAATAAAAAAAGTAGAGAATGATATATCATTAAATTTAAAAATACAAATAATGCACATCAAACAAACAAGCAAATAAAAATACCCACTAAACCAAATACTACACAAAAACAAACAAATCATATGATACCACTGAAGCCATTACATGGAGGACTCTTTCCCCATAATAGATTTTAAGGTTGATACTTGATAAGCTCCTTGTTAAAATATTATTTAGAAGTATACCCTCCTTGTTCTTTTTTCATTGAAGGTAATGGTAAAGAAGGAGATGAGTGTGAATCATCATAGAAAGTTTTATTTTTCTTTCTCTTAAAAAAATATGTTCATTTATGAGGTTATGAATTTCTTTCCATGGAAGAAACATGATTATTGTGATACTTCACAATAGTGTATGATAATTAAAAATGACGATAATACCTTACATTAAATAACTAGACATGTTTCCACTATGGTTAATTTAAAATTTCCTTCTGTAATGGTACATAAGGCCATGTTGGACATTGTTGGATCTACAACCATTGAGATAATTGTGGTGGATATGGCTAATATTGATGGGGTATTACATTAGATATGTGGTTCATGACCTACTAAGTTTTATGGGAGGAAGAAGGATGGCATGAGGAAGATTGTTGTGATGTAGAGGAAGCACTCCATGGATGAAGTTTCATCCTTTTTTGAAGCTATGATTGAAAGAATGGACCATAAGGATAAATAATTTGATCAAGGTAAGGCCTCTTAGTTCTTTTTTTAACTTTTCTAGCTACTTCAATGACTTTTTTTTTCCAAATCCTTGAAACTTGATGTTATCTTTTGATTTAGCACATCCAGAGCCTTGTTAACAACATTGGCATGGTTTGCTAAAGTCTTTTCATTCTTATGCTTTCCTAACCAAGGGTTTCAATAGCATCACATAGTTGAATCTTACATTAAACAATATTTGCATCCTTCTAAAATTAGGGATTTTTGTTGGCTTCTACATTTGCATGCTTATGTCATTTTCCTTTCGATATAGCTACAACATCTAACATAATAAAAATTTAAGCTACCTATCTCCAATAGAGATCACCCATGATATACATATCAATCCTTTCATGAGTTTTAAGTTGTAATCCTTCTATGAAGTACATTAATTAGTCACATTTTCTAAAACCATGATTTGGGCATTGATTGAGCAAGCAATTGTACCATTCTATGATCACATCCAATGATTCATTAGTATCCTACTTCCATCTTGCTATCTTCTTTCTAAGGTTTGCAACTTGGGCATAAGATCAAAATTTAACATTGAAAGTTTTTAACATGTTCAAGAAAGAAGATATGGAATTGGATAAAAGGGATTAATACCATGTTTTAGCATAATCAATGAGTGTGTGGGGAAAAAGACAGATTTAACATTCACTATTTAATCCTTATAGCTTACAAGTAATGATAAATTTTTGAACATGGAGCTGGGAATCATCATATAACTTCCCACAAAGTATGGAAATGTTAACAATATCAACCTTTCTTATTCTAATTTCCTCAATGATTTCAAGTAGGATGCAAACTGCTTCATGAATTTGATCCTAGTAGGTCCATGGAAATAATGGGTTATTCAAGCCATCAACACCTCCATTCAAATGAAGGTAAGACAAATATGGAATGATGGATTACTTTAAATTAACATAATTATAGCTCAAGTCCCATGTATAAAGATTCATGAACTTTCTTCCCCTAGAATCATTTATGTTGTTGTAATGGGAGTATTTAAGAGAAGGTCCTGCCTACTTTCCAAAATGTATGCACTCATACTCCTACTCCATAATCATATCATGAAGCTATTACTTTTCATGAGCAACATACTCTTATTGTTGGGGTATCATGGGTTCATAATCTACCAAATTCTTGATGAAGCCTTGATTGAACAAAGCTTTCTCAAAGGCAACAAGTGCAACTTCTTTAGGTTCTTTGCAAAATCGTCCATGTGCATCATGCCATTATCCTAGTTTGTCTAGGTGAAATTTCACCATAATAGGAGATGCTGATTTATTCACCATATTTTTTGAAAGTGATTTGAACCAATTAATACTTTTTCTTTAATCAATTTTCATTAAATTTAGTCATGATTTCTTTGGTTCTTTATTTTCTACAAAATCAATAACTTCAAAAAAAGGAAAATTATGAATGTATAAGTATTTCAAGGCAATTCACCAATGCCTTTCCTGGTAATGGTGCTAATGATAGGAGTCTTGCCAGTTTTAACCAAAGGAATTTATCATATGNCCTTGAAATGCTTATACATTCATAATTTTCCTTTTTTTGAAGTTATTGATTTTGTAGAAAATAAAGAACCAAAGCAATCATGACTAAATTTAATGAAAATTGATTAAAGAAAAAGTATTAATTGGTTCAAATCACTTTCAAAAAATATGGTGAATAAATCAGCATCTCCTATTATGGTGAAATTTCACCTAGACAAACTAGGATAATGGCATGATGCACATGGAAGATTTTGCAAAGAACCTAAAGAAGTTGCACTTGTTGCCTTTGAGAAAACTTTGTTCAATCGAGGCTTCATCAAGAATTTGGTAGATTATGAACCCATGATACCCCAACAATAAGAGTATGTTGCTCATGAAAAGTAATAGCTTCATGATATGATTATGGAGTAGGAGTATGAGTGCATACATTTTGGAAAGTAGGCAGGACCTTCTCTTAAATACTCCCATTACAACAACATAAATGATTCTAGGGGAAGAAAGTTCATGCATCTTTATACATGGGACTTGAGCTATAATTATGTTAATTTAAAGTAATCCATCATTCCATATTTGTCTTACCTTCATTTGAATGGAGGTGTTGATGGCTTGAATAACCCATTATTTCCATGGACCTACTAGGATCAAATTCATGAAGCAGTTTGCATCCTACTTGAAATCATTGAGGAAAGTAGAATAAGAAAGGTTGACANTCATCGACAAGGCCACGTTGAGGAGGCTTCATCGACAAGGCCATATCGATGAGGCTTCATCAACATAACCCTTAGCACAACTCATCATACCTTCATAACTAAATGAAAACTCTTTCTTGAGTGAACAAAAGGAGAAAGAAGTTTCTTACAAAATTTTGAAAAGGTATGAGATTATTTACTAACTACTAACATACTCAAACTCAACACACACACAAACACACACACACACACACACACACACACACATACACAAATAACACTAGTTACCTGAATGTATGGAATTACAATCATTACAAAATTTTGGTGTTTAGGACAACAAAATTGAACACCAGGACAAAACTGACAAACATAACTTCTTTGATGTGAAGATGAGGAAGAAGTTCAAATTGTCTCAAGCAGTGGAAGTTCCTAAGGCTCCAAAGGACCTTCTCTTGCTTTAGGCATACACAGTGGTTAAGGTAGTTGTGGTTGACCTATGACAACTACAACTTCTAGTGGAAGACAAAAGTTGTCCAATAGTGCCTTCATCTTCTCCTACTAACTCTTGGGATCATTCATGGTCCATGATACATCGCAAATGTGGGCCAGTGTGGGAACATCCCAAGGATAAGGCATTGCCCAGAATAGCTCCTTCACATTGACAAACCACGTAGTGAAATATTTGTGTTTAGCATCAGACACCCTTACTACATTTTGTAGCTTCTGGTAGTCACTCATTCTCCTAGCTAGGTTCTTAGTTGTGGACCACTAATCGATGAAGTGCTACCTAAGGACATCAAGTTCCACATTTTCCACCTCAAGCTTCTACTTGGTTTCTTTATACATCTTAAACTTAGCCTTGTACAATAAGTATGAGTTGGCCACTTGCTTATCCAAATCTAACTAGGGCCTTCTTACTATTAGCATTTTTTAGATTTTAGTAACAAAGGTTGGAAAGCTCCATATACTCGGTCATATCCTCAATTTATAGCTCCTTTAGGCAAATTTCTACCTTGTTGTATGTGTTCAACCCATCAAAAATGGGTTGCCACACATTGCCTCCTTATTAGAGCTATTGGAGGTCCTCCTTTGCCTTTGCTTTTGTTAATTTGATTTTTCATTCATTAATTTTTTTTTGCAAACCAACATAGTCCCTATAGTGATTTTTCATCCTCCTAGACTTCAAGGGCTTGCTTTTCTAGATTGCTATTTCTATGGTAGATTTTTGGGAAAGGGCATAAACTTCCTCCATGTAGAGATTGCAAATTTCCACTGCCAACCTCCTTAAATCCATTGATGCCCTGGCATGTTGCTCCTACTACTATTACATGTAATCAACCATCTGTCCTGTCTAAAAATCAATGACACATAGGCATTGATTATCTTTGGTCATAATAGCATTCTCTTAGTGCACCTATTCCAAGTCCTTGTTGGTGTGATAGCTTTTTACCTTGGCCAAAGACTTGTCAAAGATCGTAGACTCCCTCTCATACTTAACCTCTTAAAGTTTGGACTGAAGTTGCTAAAAAGCTTCATCCCTAGTTATTGCTTGACTAAGTATAGAGGCATCAATAATACAAGCTCTCAGATTGACAACTTTTGTGGCTAGGCATTGATTCTCAACCTTGGTCATTTCAAGTTGCACCTCTATGATTATGCACTTGCCTCTTGCTTCCAACAATGTCAACTAGGTAGCATAAATATCTTCTGGAAGGTCAAATACCTCTAGAATTAGTTGTCAAGTTCCACTAGTTGTTCCAAAAATTCCTCATGCTAGGCCACAATGAACCTTCAGCTAGCTATTCCTGTAGACATCTACACATCTCTGAGTGCAACAATGTTGGATATAGATTCTGTAGAAACATTGAGGGCTTGACTTGCATGGTCTACCACCACCTCTACTGCTACTTCCTATCCTTAGTGCTACTTCACCAAGACAATGGCCCTATCTCCCTCCTCCAAGCACACCTAGATGGTAGTGAAATTTTGAAAAATTACTAGGAAGTGTTGTTATCTAAGAATGGACATCGTTACCTTCTAGGAACTAGGATTTAAGTGCACTGACACTTGCATTCTTTAGGTAGAAAACATAGAAACCATGTCTTCCAACTAGCTTATGGTACAAGTTACCTTGCTTAAATGGCTAAGGGTTGATCAATAGATAGAGGGCTCCCCACTTGATCCTGCTTGTTGCTACTATAAGAGTTTCTTTTAGAGCTTGTGCATGTGTTCTATGATAGCATGCATCTTTGACATTGATTGGTCTTGACTGGGTCGTGGTGGTGGCTGATCCTCTACCTTGGTTGTGGTAGGGTACTTATCCTTTAGCATTTCTTCCCAAGAGGTAGAATGAGCATGCCTGATTGCATCGTTGGCATAGCAAACTATTCCTAGCCTTTTGCATAGTTTATTGATGAGTCAGGGAAAGGGTAGAGTCTTCCCTCCACATTCATTCTCTTTGAATAGCTCCTCTACCTCTAGATAGATCAATTGTGGAAGATTAATGGGGAATTTTCCACTTAAATCAGCACATGCATGGGTAGAAAAGACAATTACCTTACTAAGCCTCACTATTGGATTGAGGTGATAGGTTGCTATCTTGAAATACACATGTTCCTCCATAGTGAGTGTAGCATACTCCTTATGGTTCACTCCTTCTTTACCTCAAGGTTTACCTAAGTTGAGATCTTTGCGAAGCTAGTTCCAATATCAGGAAACCCAAGAGCCTATGTGATTGCTTCCACCAAGTAGGACACATGACTGTTCTTGATTCTAACTATGGCACCTAGTTGTCAATTTTTCTAGAAGAGGTAGGTCTCTCCCATATATCACTCCCCATTGTAAGTGATTATTTTCCACAAGGGAGAGATCATAAGTTAAGCTCTAACTTCCTCTGGAGAGAACTCTAGGAATATCCCAAAGTTTAGTTCTTAGAGAACCAAACATTGAACGTTCCTCAACTTCATTTGATCAAGGCAAGCATAGGTCAAGGTAACTTCAAGTCTTGGCATGGCACCTAGTGTCTCATCTTGGTAAGACTACGCTGTTTTTGCTTCTTCTAAAATCTGACAAACAAACTCCACCTCGAGGTCCTCATGAAGAGGTCCCATGGTGTGAGTTTTAGCTTCCTACTCCTGGGATTGTTTTTATTGGCCCCTTTCAATTCTAGGCCACTTATCCCTAGGTTAATATGGTCCTACCTCCAATCCATGCTTTGATCTTAGTGCAATCTATGACTAAAATATGATAAAGAATTAGCATATAGTGTGTAACTCATAACATTAAGAACCTTGTTTCTTTTGGGATAGTTATCATATATAGATGTGATCATGGCATTTTGATCTTTTAATATTATTTTAGTGTTATTTTATTTATTTTAGGCTGTTAGAGTTTGTTGGANACCATCAAGTGCTTCTTCTTCTTCTTCACTATAGAAATTGGAACTATAGAGCTCAAGGACCAGTTTTAGCTTGATATAGGATTAGCATTAGAATAAAGAGTTGAGTGCTAAGAAAAACCCTTGTTTCTAGAAAAAGAGGTTTATTTTATTATAAAAAGAAGGTTTGTTAACTAGACTACCACATTAGCTTGTACAAGTCCGTAGTGCTAAAAAATGGCTCTACAAACAAGCTCTTCCATGTAAGCTCTAGAGTTAACTTATGTTTGTAGGGGTGAAAAATGGTTCTATGAAGAAGCTCTACAAGCCACATCATCATTAAATGATGTCAGATCAATGGGGAATGGTATATGGGAGAGATGTTCCTATTTTGGAGTAATAAGAAGGTTGGCTCAACGGTCAAGATTAAGGACATTTCAGTGTCCTACTCAATGCAAGCCATTACAGAGGCACTTGGGTTACCTAAAACTAGCATGAATCTTACTAAGATTCTAATGCAAATGGACCCTAGCATAAAAAAGAAATGGGATTAGCAATTCTATGGTGTTGACTACAAGGAGTATAGTGTGTTGACACTAGCAAAAAGAATCCACTTTATCATATTTTGGTCACAGATTGCACTAAGATCGAAGCATGGATTGGAGGTAGGACCATATTAACCTAGGGATAAGTGGCCTAGAATTGGAAGGGGCCAATAAAAACAATCCCAGGAGTAGGAAGCTAATAGAATATAGTGTGTAACTCATAACATTAAGAACCTTATTTCTTTTGGGATAGTTATACTTGGCTAAGATGTGATCATGGAATTTTGATCTTTTAATACTATTTTAGTGTTATTTTATTTATTTTAGGTTGTTAGAGTTTGTTGGAAGGGTTTAACTTCCATAGGCTAATGATTTAATATTATTTTATTCCTTAAATCCATAGTGCGATTAGAAAAATTTCAAAAAAATTCTATAAAAAAAACCTAGGGTTTGTGGCTCCCATGACATAGAGCATACCTCTAGTAGTTAGAAGACTGAAAAATTATTGAAATTGGACAAGCCATGTGAAAGATATGGGCTCTGAAAAATTAATGTTGAAACATGTTTTGCAATCACCATGATGTCGAGGCTGCAACATTAGGGTCTAGATGTGATGTTGGGTATTCGATGTTGGGGTATATACACTGGCCTATAAATATAGCACCTGGGCTCTAGTTTTGAGTTAGTTTTTATGTTAGTTTTTAGCCAGAGCATCGAATCTTTTATAGTTTAGTTTCCTTAGAGTTAGAATATTTTTTGAGTGCCTACAAAAGGAGTTTAAGTGTGTATAGTTCTTTGTTCAAGCACTAATGTACCTAAGCATAGCAATGTGATAGGAATAAAATGAACTCTTTTGACAATCCTTGTAGCACTAAGACTAGATTAATGTTTCTTTTCGTGCACCTGACTTTACTACATTTCAATTAAGTAATTTATTTCCAATAGTTAATGAATGCAAGAATGACCACTTCAAGCATACATATAGTACTTGGTAAACTAGAAATGCTTAACATTTGGTAGCCTAGTAGCATTATATGTGTTTAGGATGTGTTAGGAAAGTGGGACAGTTACTTGTGTTAGGCTAGCTAGGCTAGTTTAGATCTTATTTTTCACTATTCACCACTAGAGTTAATTTATCATTTTATTGTCATTAGGAGTAGCATAAAATTAGACATCATATGCCTCACATTGGACTAAACCATACGTGACAAAGCTACCACTAGTCCAAGTGGGAAGACAATGAACTATGATCAAAGCCTAACAATCTAGATACCACAACTAGTCCCATCCATGGAATTCGACTGGATCATGTATGAACGTTTGTGATTTGTATGGCTAGGCATAGGGGTACCTCGCCACTCATCATTGGCACCGTTGCCATGGATGGTGCTATTCATCTAGATTAGTTATATTATACATGATCACAGTAAAGGTATTAATAATCTATCTTTCAGGAAATATTAAATCACACACATTATTAACCAAAAACAATGTCTCTCTTACATAGAAGTGAAAATGTGCTATATAGAGAATACATTCATTAGAGAAATAATGCAATATATAATGAAGAATATTGGAGTGATCAACCTTATGCAAGGATTTCTTATGATCATGAGCACCCTGACAACACCCAAAGACTACATTCACCTAAGGTAAGAAATCTTAGAGCAGAAGATGTAGGTCCTAAACTAGGGAAGGCCTCAAGGGCTAAGACCTCCTCAAAACCTAGAAATGATAAATCAAAGGACCTTGAGGAACACCATAGAAGCCATGAAAATTCTTCCAATTCTTCATCTTCCTCTTTCCCTTCAATCTCAAGTTTTGATGAAGATGAACATAGGTATAGAGGTAGAGCTCCACTAAATAGTTGAACTAAAAACCAAAATCGAACCTACGGGAAAAGTCAAAGATAGCATTATCATGATCAAATGAATAGATATAGACATTTCCCTCATAATGTTTTTGATGATGATGAATCCCTATTAGCCACAAAAAGCCTAATGTAGATCATAGAGTTAGTATAGAAATATTGTAGGAATTACAAAAAGAGTCATCTACCTAAGCTTGACATGCATAACATTCCTAAATTTGTAGGAGGCTATGATTTAGATTGACAAAATTATTTACAAGCCTTCCAAGATGCATGTATCTGTTACAACATTAAAAGTGGATGGAAAAAGCTTAAGCTCTTTCCTAGGACACTAATTGATAGAGCTAAAGTATGGTATATATCATTGAGATCGAATTCAATCCAATTATGGTTTACAATGATGGAACTTTTCAATGAGAAATACCAAACTTATGCAAGAGTGTCCAATTTGAGGAGATAGATCCAAGAGTAGAAGCAAGAACAACATGAACCCTTGGACATGGCCTTAGATAGATATTATTCCTTACTAAATATATTCCCAAGCCATGGTTTCTCTGAGGAAAGGTAACTTTTCCACATCATAGATGGGCTTCGTAATGAAACAAGGGAAATCCTTAGGATGTATGCCCAAGGGCAATTATACAAGCTCCAAGTCCATCAGATCTAAGAGCTAATTGAACATGTGGCAAAAGAAGAAGGAGAGATATCAAAATGGAAGAATGTTAAGAAATATCAATGGGACCTAACTCTTCAATAGAGGGAGGTCCAAATCTATGGTAAGGAGAATGAAACCACTCTTGATAAGGTGGTCCCATAACAAACCTTACCGATATAGAAGTCTATTGATGAACTTGAAGTAAAGTTTAATAAGATGTCCAGATGGATAAGTAAAAACATTACAACTCTCATTGAGACAGTCTAGAAGAGGATCATGCAAAATAAGTCAAGTGATCATAATAAACAAAGGATACAAAACCAAGATACAGCTAGGAACAATTTTTGGCAAATGAGAAAAGTGGTTAACAAAAGTGAGGCTATAGACTTAACTATAGATGAAGACAATGGATGTAACATCTACATATATGACCATATGAAGGGCCATTACGTAGTCTTTTTGCATCTATGGGAATATTGGACAAGTGTCTTAAATCTAATTTTTTTTGCAAAATCACATGCTCAACAGATTTCCTCTTTTATAAGGTAATTATACATAGTTTCACAACCACTCATACCATCCTAGGAGGACATATTACTGGCCTCAACATGATCATCAACTATAGAGGCAACAACCATAGTCATGGAGAAGGCCACCACCAAATCAACCCTATCCACCAAAACTGCATGGATATTATGTACAACACCATGTTTCTCCAACTAGTTCTACATCCTCTGCTTCAAATCACCACTACCACTCTCCCAAGTACCATCAACCCATGAAATCCCCTGAAGGATCACCACCTTATGCCTCTTACCATTTATCCTACCCTCAATATTTTCATACTTCACCTCATTATAGGCCACCGCCAATGACACTAGAAGGTTCAGCATCACAATACCAACAAATGAATTGCACTTGTGCTACAAATGTGTAGAGACATGTTGATACCAATGGGTCTCAATAGCAATGTAGAAAATGTCCCTTTTGAAGAAAATGTCACAAACCAAAGCAAACCATGCATGGACCTACCACATCATTAGAGCTAGCATAATGCTAATTTGATGAACCACCTTCCTTGCCTCAACCAACATCCTTCAAGCATACACAAGGGCCACCATCCATCAGTACTCCAATTTCGAATCCAACCAATGAATCTAAAAGCATGGGAAGACAAATAAATCCATGCATACCATATCATGATCAAGGGTGAAATTGTGGGCAAGTGATCCATAATGTTGACACACCTCATACCTTGGCCCACCATACATTTAACCATCAAGTGTATGATCAAAAAGTTTTCTACCCAGCCATCACACCACCAATAAACACCCAATGGTTGGGACATGAATGGTTACCAATGTTTCATACATCCATGGATCTTATTTATCCAATTATTAATCCTTGTCATAGCCAAATGTTTAGTTGAGGGGGTCACCCTCCATTCTAGTGTTCAATATTCTTAAGTTTTTTTTCATCCTCTTGTTTTACAATTTGTTGTTTTATAAATTTTTTTTTACACCATCATTAGTACATTTTCTTTTCCTTGAACATTTTACACTTTCTTTTATATTTTCTTTTATTCAGTGTGATTTTCTAACTCTTTGTTAATAAGTGTCAAGTACATTGGTAATATGTTTCTTGATGGTGGTATGCACTTTTTTTTGTTATTTTATTGTTAGTGTCTATTTTCTAGCTTTGAATTTCATTACAAATAATTAGGACATGGTTTCTTTTTCATGTAATAAGTAGTGAGTTTACAACATCCACCCCTTCACAAACTCTATGGTTTTTCTTGTTTTGGAAACATGCAATCCCTTTTTTGTTAATAAAACTTTAATAAATTTGCAACTTTGGTAGTTTTTGGAATTGGGAAGGATTCAAAGGTTTGAACATGGTGTGGCTTCAAGGGGATTCAGTATTCTTTGTGCCTTTCCATTTGCTTGGATGCATGTGTGTTTTCATAGATTTCTTACCATTTCATGATGATCAATAAAAGGAAGTTGAATAAGTCCTTGCATGGTGTGGTTCTCACTAGAAAGAGGATTCAAAGCACACCCCTTGGACAAAATAAATACATGCATATTTGCATGGTATGATTTCCATTTCTAAGAAAAAGGGTAATTCAAAGCACATCCCATAGAAAAAATAAACAAGGTACAAGCACTAGTTATGGGACTCATCCCCTCTAACTAAGGCCCTTCCTCACTTCCTACTTCTTCTATAATAAGGAACAATGGCTGTTTTTTGGGAGCACTCTTGTATCTCAATGGATGGACTAGTCTTAGAATGATGATGTGAAGTCACTAAATGTGATTGGTTTTGGTCTGGACTAAGGATGGATCCTATCAAGTCATTTAACCACAAATTCCATAAGGGGCTTTATGTGACCATCACTAGGAACTCAATCCACTCTCTCTCTCTTGTCCATCTAAGCTTTCCATGTCTCACCTCACTACCAGTTTCATGTTCTAGTTTGATGTCTTCGTTTGATGTCTCAAAATTCTTACTTAGTTTATTCTAGGTTTTTTTACTTAACCTTCTATAACCATTAATCATCCATAAATCCCATGAACTCTTTAGTTTGAAGTTATGCAAGGGCATACAAGGCATGTGCCTAGTTTGGGGAGGACCCACTTGCATATATTTTGGTTGGGTTAGCTAAGTTCTTTATCCTTAGACACTTTTATAATCAAATTCTTTTTCTTTAACCCATCAATGACATCCAATTGTGCATATCTTCACAAAATTTTTCAGTGAACTTTCCTTTTTATTATTGTGAATTCTTACATCTTCTTCAAATATATCCTTATGTTAAGTTTTTTTAAATTTAATGGATTAATTATCTATTTTACCCTATTTGTCAACCTTCTCGCTAACACTACTCAAGAAACCAATTAACCACAATCATAACCTAGCTAAGTGTAACCATTGATGAGACAAGGCATTTAATAGCTATGTGTTACACATTGCATACTAATTCATGATTCTATTGTGATTGCAATGGGAAGCATGAACTAGAAGCAAGACTATATTCACCAAGGATGATGTAATAGTACCACATAATGAGGACTATTTAGGATCATTGGATCTTCTCTCTCATTCTTCCAATACCAAGAGGTGTTGGATGTTAATGTTATCCAAGGTATTAACTTCTCTTATCATGAATACCCAATTTTGTAAAAATTTGTAATTCCGTACACTTGGACACTTGGAGTCTGTATGTTCCACCTGAGTTAGTCTATATGTCAATCAATAATCTCATACCTATCTAATATATTATGTTGTAAAGAATTTGTTCCTCCTCTTCTACACTCAAGAACGAGTTTTCATTTAGTCATGGGGGTATGATGAAACATGTTTTGTAGTCACTGCGACATTAGGTACATGACTTTGGCGCTACGACATCAAGTACGCAACATTGGGGTCTAAACGTGATGTCAGGTATCCAACGTTGGGGTATATACATTGGCCTATAAATATAGCGCCTAGGCTCCAGTTTTGAGTCAGTTTTTATGTTAGTTTTTAGGCAGAGTAGCAAAACTCTTGCAATTTATTTTCCTTAGAATATTTTCTAAGTGCCTCTTGAAGCATTCTAAATGTGTATGGTTCTTTATTTTAGCACTGATGTACCTAAGCACAATAGTTTGATGGGAATAAAATAAACTCTTTTGACAATCCTTATAGCACTAAGATTAGAATAATGTTTCTTTTAATGCACTTTACTTTATTACATTTCAATTAGACAATTTATTTCTAGTAGTTAATGAACACAAACATGACCACTTCAAGCATACATATAGTATTTAGGAAACAAGCAATGCTTAATGTTTGGTAGCCCAGTAGCACCATATGTGTTCAGGATGTGTCTAGGAAAGTGGGATAGTTACTTGTGTTAGGCTAGCTAGGCTAGTTTAGATCTTATTTCCACTATTCATTAGCTTAGTTAATTTATCTCTTTATCTTCATTAGGAGAAACATAAAATTAGACAACATCATATGCCTTAATTTGGACTAAATCATACGTGACAAAGCTACTACTAGTCCAAGTTGGAAGATAGAAAACTATAATCAAAGCTTAACAATCTAGATACCACAACTAGTCCTATCCATAGAATTTAATTGAATCATGCATGAATGCTTGTGATTCGTATGGTTAGGCATAAGTGTACCTCACCACTCATCAATTGCAAAAACTCCCCTCTTGCTTGAAAAAAAAATAGTGTTGTGATCTATTTATAGTATTTTTATCATGCATCGATAGGACTACATCTACTTGGCCACGTTGATGTAAGAGATTGCATCTACATGGTTGCATTGATGCATATGTTGACCACTATTTACTTTTCAAAAATTCAAAAAATACAGGGATTTTTTACATGAAATTGAAGTCTTTTAGAAGCTGACAAAGCTAAGAACATGATGAAATGCATGAAGAGAACTTGATAATTCACAAAAATGGAGGTTTTCAATTGGAAGAATGATGGAGAAATGTCTTAAAGGAGTGCACAATTGGATGCAACCAATGGAAAATGCAAAATATTTAACTACGAAAATGTCTAAGGATAAAGAGCTTAACTATCCTAACCAAGGGATATGCAAGTGGATCCTCCCCATAGCAGGCACAAGCCCTTTTTTTCCTTTACATAACCTCAACTAAGGAGTCCATGGGCCCCATAATTAATTAACAGTTATGAAAAGTTAAGGATCTAATCTAGAAGAATCTACCTAAGAATTTTAATACTTCAAACTAAGACATCGAACAAGAACATGGAAATCAATAGTGAGGTGAATATTGAAAAGCATTTATGGATGAGAGAGAAAATGGAATAAAATTCCTAATCATGGTCACATGAAATCCCTTGTGAATTTCATGTTCAAATAACCCAATAAAGTTCATCCTTAGTCCAGATCAAAACCAACCAATTTCAATAACTTCACATCACCATTCTAAGAGTAGTCCATCTCTTCAAGAAAAAAGAATGCTCTCATAGATCAATCACCATTCCTTATTTAAGAGAAAAAGAGAAGCAAAAAGTGAGAAAGGACCTTACTTAGAGAGGACCTTCAGGCATGGGTAACATGTCTTTCTAGTCCCATAACCAATGTTTGTACTCCATTATTCTGTCTAAGGGATGTTCTTTGAATTCCCTTCATTTTTTTTGAATTTAATGTTTTTATGAATTTTTGGATGAGAACCACGCCATGCAAAGACTTATTAACTTCATGTTATTGGTTGACATAGAATGGTAAGAAATCCATGAAAAAAACTCATGCACTCAAGTAAGCAAAAAGGCATAAAGAGTATTGAATTCTATTGAAGTCACATCCTTTTCAAACCCTTGAATGTTTCCCAAGTTTGGAAACTACCAAGGTCACAAGTTCATTAAATTTTCATTAATGACAAAGGGACCTCATATTTCGAAAACAATGAAGACCATAGAGTTCATGGATGTGTTGATCACATGGACTCACTACTTGTTCTATGAAAAATAAACTTTGTCTTAGTCATCAGTCATCAAAATTCAAAAATAGAAACTAGTCATTAGCAATCAAAAATATTAAGTACAAACCACCATTAGTAATGGCTACAACATCACTGTGTCCTATTGGTAGTAAAGCACTTTATTGGAAAACGATAATAAAATCACACCAAATAAAGGAAAATATACAAGAAATTGTAAAAATATCCAAGAAAGATAAAATGTACTAATGATGTAAAACAAAAATTGGAAGAATAACAAAGTGTAAAATAAAAAAATATTGGAAACACTAAGGAGCCACTAATATTGTTAGCATGGATGGCCATCTCCCCCATGACTTAGTTGAAAGGAGGAGATATGAAATATTGAGTGAGGTTGTCCATTTGATGAGGTGTTGCTTGCACTAGTTTGCTTAGGCTCATGGAAAGGTTTAAGCTGTTGTATGTTGACCAATTGATTTTTGGTTGGGCTCTCAGGTTTGTAGATCAACATGACCTTATAAGGAAAGGTTTCATAAATGATATAAGATCCTTTCCACAACATTTGGAACTTATTCTTTTGTGGGACATGTGTGGGATTCCAATAAAGGACCTTGTCTCTAGGTTGAAATTTAACTTTTCTTATCCTAAGGTCATGGTGTTTCTTGTTGAATGCTTTGTGCACTTCATTCAATGAAAAGGCTACCAATTTATTCTCATCTAGCACATTCAACTTAATCTATCTTTCTATTTGTGCTAGGCTAAGATCAAGGTCAAGATCATAGGCTTTTGAAAGTGTATAGAGTTTAGATTGAATTAGAAGAGTTGGAAGTTTTCTATACACCAACTCATAGGAAGAGTAGCCTATAAGGAGTTTCCATGTTGAGCAATATGCCCAAAGGACATCATTAAGTTTTATGTTCTAGTATTTCCTATATTTTCTAATTGTTTCCATTAAGATTTTTTTGATTTCCTTATTGGTAACCTCTACTTGACCATTGGCTTGGGGGTGGTAGTGTGTTGTTAATTTATGTTTAACCCCTAAGCATTACATGAGCTTGCAAAAATTTACCCCTATAAAATGAGTACCATTGTTAGAAATTAGTACACGTGGCACTCCAATCCTATTTACGACACTATTTTATTCAAACCGTGAAGTGGTGGAAGATGTACAATCAGTGATGGTTGCTACTTCTATCCATTTGGTACAATAGTCACTAGTGACTCATATGTACATCTTTTCATTTAACATGGGTGTGATGGAACCCATGAAATTAATGCCCCAGATATTAAAGGGTTCTTATGGTTAGAGCCACTATAGAGGCCTCTCCATTTAAGTAGTCATCCCACCATCTCATTGATGGTGTTGACAAGAGTGGATGAATTAGTGAGTATCCCTAAAGATTGTTGGCCAATAATACCCTGCCATCAAGATCTTAATGACCATGCATCTCCCTACATAGTGACCCCCACAAGGATCCTCATGAGCATCTTGGAGAATGCACCATTGGTCAACATCAAGAACACATTAACAAACTAGGCTATCAGTAGATACCTTGTAAAGGTGTTTGCTGATTTTCATGAAGCATTTGGCCTAATGAATAAATTTTTTTTTCTTTTAGAAATCTAACTCTTGTGGCATCTCTTGAGTAAGAAGATAAGTGAGGATGTCATCGTACCATTTTGGTTCAATAGGCACTTGTTCATTTATTACACTAGCAAAGAGGAGTTCATCATGAAATTGATTAGAGGATGGACTCTCCTCCTCTTTATTATCCCATCATAACCAAGATAAGTGATCAACAACCACATTCTCAATTCCCTTTTGATCTACCGTTGTAAGATCAAATTTCTACAAGATCACAAGCCATCGTATGACACAAGAGCTCACCATTAGATTGGTTATCAGAAAGCAAATGGCACTATGATTAGTGTGCACAAATACCTTGTATCCAAGCACATTGTGTCTAAATCTTTCTTTCTCCATTGTGGTGTAATTAAGTTGTACACCCACAACACCTCGACTTGTGTAGTGGATATAATAAGAATGTTTTTCATCATTCAATTACATAAGCATAGCTCCCAAGGCATAGTGTGATGCATCCATCATGATGTGAAATGGACAAGACTAATTTGGTGCTCATAGAATTATAGTTTCTACAAGCTTCTCCTTAAGATACTAGAATGCTTTTTCACATTCCTTTTTCCATATGAATGGATCATCTTTCTTTGTTAGCTTGACTAATAGTTTAGCAATCTTAGAGAAATCTCTATGAATCACTAGTAGTAGTTAGTGTGGCCAGGGAATGACTAAACATCTTTAACAATTTTTAGATGATGGGTTATTCCTTACATGGCCCTAATCTTTTCAAAGTCTACATCAATCCCTACTTGGAAAATTCTATGCCCTAGCACAATGTCCTCCTATATCATGAGATGGCTCTTTTTCCAATAGAGCCAGCGATTGCTCTCCACACATCTTATAAGCATTTACACAAGGCTTTCTAGGGATTTCTCAAGCATATTTCCATAGGTGGAGAAGTCATCCATAAATACTTTCACCCAGCTACCGATCTACTATTGAAAAATACTAAGGATAAGGCATTGAAAAGTTGTATGGCCATTGCACAGGCCAAAAGGCATATTTTTATATGCAAAAGTCCCCCAGGGACTTGTGAATGTAGTTTTGGCCTAATCCTCTAACATGATCTAAATCTAGTTATAGCCACTATAACCATCTAGAAACCTATAATAGCAATGCCTAGAGATAGTGTCCAACACCTGGTCCACAAATGACAATGGAAAATGATCTTTGTAGGTCTTTATGTTCAACAGCCTGAAGTCAATACAGATCCACCACTTGCCACCTTTCTTTGGCATAATTACAAGTGGGCTAACCCACTTGCTATCTATAATTGGATAGATGAACCTTGCCTTGAGGAGTTTTTCAATTTCCTATTTAATGATCTACTTCAATTTGGGGTTCAATCACTGCTGCAAAAACCTATTTGGCTTAATGGATGGATCAGTATAGATGCAATGTTGGCATATCCTAGGATCAATCCCTATGAGTTCAGGATATGACCAAGCAAAAGTTGTTGGCCATTTGTTAAAAACATTCAACAACATCTTTTTATGTACATCGGCAAGGTTGGCATTGATTATTACCAACTTGCCATTTGTTAGGAATGCATACTCCATGCCAATAGGTAGATTTTTCAACTCTAAGGGCTCTTATTTAAAATGTTCAAGGATTTCCAACTCTCCCCAATAAGTATCATCAATTTCATCATCAAAGAGTTATTGATGAACTTGTTCTACTTCATCTATGCCTTCAACATATGCACATGTTAAGCTCTTAGCTGGTTCCATGCAAAGTGTGCTAGTTTCAAGATCAGTCATTAGCCACTAGGTGCCCTCTTGCTTTGTGGTTACTATGTACAAACACTTTTGAATTTTAGATTTATCTACACACTGTCTACATGCTTTAATTGATGTGCTTTTGATAGACCATAATTTCTACACATAGTTGCACCTTGTATCGTTGTGCGCAATGCATGGACCTCTCTTCTTCTTGGTCTTTCCAAATTCATTTTCCTTGAAAATTTCTAGGGAAATATCTTTGATGTCCATTCATGAATCAATACTTCTCAACCAATCCATTTCCATAATGATTGGAAAGTCCCCCTTGCAGTTATCAACCTTGATCATCAAAAAATTGGAAGGATAGGACCATCCATAGTGTTCATAATGTCCTCCACTAATCTTATGGGAACAATGTTGCTCTTCTTGAGAGGAGGTAGGTTTTAGGCTTGGTATATTTCATGAGAAATAATATTAACACTAGAACCTAAATCAATAAGAGTCTTGAAAGGCTCATTTCCAGCAATTTGCAAGTCAATGTGGAAACTTACATAATCAACTCTTTTCCTAGGAAGGTTGCCAACCTTGATCTAATCAGATATAGCATGGGTTAACATGCCTGTGTAGATCTTGGAAGGTGTTTGGTTTAAAGGTTTTTCACAAGAAATAGAGGTACAAGATGAAGAAAAAATAAGATGACCAACTGCATGAATTGATGAGGGCTTTTATGGTTATTAGTTTGGAATAATGGTCGTTTTTAAGGTTTAGGTTCTGAACTACTCGACTAAGGAGCCAATTGTAAGTTAATAGCCTTGGTAGCATTATGTTGCTATGGCTAGGATGGAAGCTCACCTTGCATTAATGGAGCAAGTAGTAATTGAGTTGAAAAAAGAGGGACATGTGCAAAAGTATGAGGAGGATACTAATGAAATGAGGATTCTCCTCTAGGAGATGGACAATCAGCTCTATAATTTTCTAGAGGGCAGTAGTGATGTTGGAATGAAGTGTAATTGGAAGAGTCATGTAGAGACATGGGCTATTAAACATAGTACCCATATGGATTTAGTTGCTTGTAAGGGTACTATTGCCTTGGTGGTGGCATCCCTAATGACTGTGGATGCTACCACTACTAGTTTTATTCATATGATTCTGGTTGTACTTCATTTGAATAATAATCTTGTTATTGTTAGTGGAATTACCTTGGGTTTCCTTGAGGATATGATAACCTTCTGGGTGCTTTCCTTACCAACCTAGGATTTAGAGCGTACACACTAGACTCTTGTAAGTTTCACACAACAAGGCAACATCCCTTAGGATGTTCATATTAGCAGATGTCACACCCACCATCATTATCTAATTTTGACTCCATAACCTCTAACATTGTAGCAGCCTTGTCTTTACCCCTTTGATAGACACATTTGACTTTCTTCTTTCTCTTGTGGTCATAATCACTACCTTGTTCTTTAAATTCCTTTATCATTTTCAGAGTAGTTTAGAACTTTTCATTTAAAGATTCCCACATTTTGTCCACCTTCGCCAAAATTTTGGAAATAGATTTTTGAATTGGCAAGGTTTTTTGTTGCACCACTTCATTAAGTGATGCCTCCCCCTCATTGTCACAGAATTGGACCTCCCTTTTTTTTATGGAAGGATCTCAGTTATATTCTTCAAAACTTTTCCATTTTCTCAGTCCTCCTTCTTCTTTTGCAACCTATTCAATGAGCCCTTGGATCTAATGGGCCCCTAGTTCTAATAGTCTTTCTTGGGCATAGATCCCAAGGATTCTCCTTATTTTTGATTGAAGCCCATCTATGATATGGTGAAACTATTTCCATTGTGAATAAACATGGCTAGGACATCTATGCAAAAGAGAATAATACTTTCCCATGGCTATGTCCAAGGGTTCATGTGTTCCTTGTGACCAACCTTGGATTTTCTTTCTCAAATTAAACACTCTGAAGTATGTCTAATATTTATCATTAAATAGCTCAAGCATCATACTCCATCTGCAAATTGATTCAAGCTCTGAGTGGTACCAACATTTTGCTTCTTTTATGAGTATCCTGGGAAATAGCTTAAGTTTCTAATAGTTTTTTTTATGTTTTACAAGGCACAAGCATCATGAAAAGCTTGAATATGGATTTTTGGATCTAAGTTATACCCCCCTCAAATATGGGGATATTGTTCATATCAAACATCTTGATTCTACTATCTTTCACATGCCTGATTAGAATTTTGACTGCCTCTATGATGTTTAACATGCTTCAAGTTGCAAGAAAAGGCTCATCATCATCATGACTTTAATGATGCCTATGATGTCCTCTACTATCCCTTTGTTCATTGTGAGGCCTACAATCATTTTCCTGTCATTCACCTCTATCATGGTTTCATCCTTTGTAGTTTTGGTTAGATTCAAAGAAGGAAGAAGAAGATGCAGATAAAGAGGACAAAGAGGGAGGAGGACTATCACCACCACAATTTTTGCCATCTCCTCTCTACTTTTCACAGCCACAATCATCAAATTTATCATCATCATGATGCTTGTAGAAGCCCCTTCCTTTACTCCCACTCTTGGAGCCACTCTTGCCTAAACTAGGATTATTAATAGTAGACTTTAAATTCATGTTCAATCTCTCTTCACCAGAGTCAAGGGGTGGAGAATCTTCATGTTGAGAACTCTTTGAGGGAGGATCCTCATTGTCTTTTTGGTTTAGTAGAAACAAGGGATTAGTAAATTTTTTTCCTTTTGTAGCTTCATGGTGCTTCTCTTGGTGTCGATCTCTTTTACATTATGTTTTGGTGGGATAGTAGTCCCAATAGGCATGTTCTTGCACTATGTATTTGTCATGAAGATCCTGGATGCCCAACCTCCTAATAGTTTGGAGTAGCATCCCAGGAACAAATCATTTAGGGGGCAACATAATGTTACCCTCCATGTCTCTCCACTGTAGTTGTTTATCCTAGTGTAGGATGAAGGTGAAATCAAGTAAAAACTCATCTAGATGAGTGTACACCGCTTTGAATTCTTGGGACACTAGCAGTTTTGATTCATCATGCCTATGAGAAGAAGACATTTTGGATTAAAAGAAAAATTTAATGCACTTTAATTATAACTATTATTAGACTTAGAATTATTTAACTATCACAAGTTTGTTCCAATGATCTTGAATAATTTTCACCAAGTCCTAAATAATGCACATAGCAAACTACGAGTCCCTGGCAACAACACCAATGATGAGCAACAAGTACCCCTTACACCCAACCATACAAATCACAAGCATTCACACACAATCCAATTGAATTCCATGGACTCCTAACCTTCTAGTACACTAATATTTAAGAGGTGAAACTAATCTTTACTATTGTTATCTTTCCAATTACACTTGTGAAATGCAAAGGTATGGTTAAGTGTAACTAAGACATATGATTTTTATCATTTTTATGTTTTATGTTCTAAATCTCTTAAGAATAAAGAATGATGAATAAAGTAATTTAAGGTCTAATTTAATCTAACTAGATAACACTTAACTAATCTTAACATGAGAATCCATTCCCACTTTTTGTACACATCCTAAATGTGTATAACACTACTAGGTTACTCAATATTAAGTGTTACTAAGATTACCAAGCACTACACATATGCTTGAAGTAGTCGTACTTATGTTTACTATTTAATCTAGCTTAATTTAGCTTAACTTAGCTTAATTAATTTCTTAGTTACTTACATAATTAAAATAAATTTCTTAAAATATTAAATGCTTAAAGAAAACAATTATTCTATTTCAAAGTGCTACAAGGTTTATCAGAAAGTTTGTCTTTGTTACTACACACACTATAGTGCTCATGTACAATAGTGCTCGAATAAATATCCATACACTCTTTGACTTCTACTATGAGGCTTTTCTAAATGTGGCTTGTGAGCACATATTTATAGGCTAAAATAGGCATTGCATCGACAAGGTCACATTAACGCATCAAAGCATGCATCGATGTGGCCATGTTGACAAGGTTGTGTCAACGAGACCATGTCAACGAGGTTTCATTGACGTAACACTTGGCATGACTCATCACATATGATACATTTAAAACTCATGTTACCATAATAGGAAAGATGAGAAAATATTTATAAGTTTATATTTTATAATTTTATGGATTTTTAAATTATAAGAATAAAATAAATATAAACATACATGCATTACAATCCCTCATGGGGATAAGTGCAATGCTCATGTTTCAATCCCTCTTAGGAACCATTGTAACACCACACATGAAATGCAATAAAAATGGCTCTTAGTCATAACCTCGATGACCCAATACCATGCCATATAATTATGACCTCCTTGGACAAGGAACACATCATCATATTTGAATCAAACAAAAATTAAATAAATATTTTTATTATTTTTATGTTTAAGGCATCAATGGTGAAACAAGGAAGACCTATAAGTTTTATTCACTACACACACACTAGACTCTACATTGACCAAATAATTCTAGGCTACAAAGCAAGGTAGCATTCTAAAAGAGTCTAGCTACACTTGTGAAAGCGATGACTCAAAACACACACATGACAAGAAAAGGAATCAACTTACCCAAGAAAGGAAGAGCTCTTCACATAAATTAAACACCAAAAGCCCAAATAAAATCTAAATTAAGACTAAGATATGACTAAGTTATGTCTGAGAGCTCATCCCTAGTATTTATAATTTTCACATGGAAATGGAAGAGGTTTTTCAGTACCTAGATGTCAACAAAGGTCTGTCAACATAGCCTGAGCTGATCTTAGTCATACCACAAGTCAAGAAGGTTAAACTAAGTATCAAAAGGGGGGGGGGGATGGCCAATGTGTTAGTGTCCTTTTGTTGACATAGGAGGATGTGCTCATTCAAGGTAGTCAATGCACCTACCCTAGTCCTTGTATCCCCCACTCCTTTTCCCTTTCCCCCTCTACACACACAACCGCCCCAACCCAAAACTACACTTTATACTTTAGATCTGAATGAAAGTTAGAATGCAAGGAAGCATGCTAGATAGACTAAAGGACATCCAAATGAAGTTGAAATCATCCCAAAAAGCTTGGATTCATGCACGCGACCTTAAAGTGTGAAATACAGTGGTATGGTGCATCTTAGAAGAACAAGAACCTCAACCGAACACACTAGACTAAAAACATAGGACATATGAAATACTTTCCAAACCTAGGACTTACAATCAACATACAAATTACCATTGGATGTTTCATCACATAACTAGAATAAAAATAGTTACTGAAATAGGCATAAAATCATGACATAGTTTACTAATAGTAAGCTAATATCCTAAATAAGACAAATTAAACAATTAGACCCAATTGAGTGGCTTGACATACTATCTAAATTCAATAGCCAATTTTTTTGTAGCTTTGAAACTTAGTCTTTTAGTGTAAAATCATGTTGGAAATTCAAATTATATGTCATTGATGAATCATGATTCATTAGGCTCCAATATCGGACCTATGATACCGAATCCATGATATCAGGTACACAATATTGTGGCCTGGCTAGTCATATCGGATACACGATATTATGACTCCTATGTGGGCCTATAAATACACATGTAGGTGCAAGGAGTCAAGGAGTCAGTAGTTTAGTTAGAAGTTAGTTTTCATTTTTAGTTCTTCTCAACACTTTTTCCCTAGTGCATGATCGTAATGTGATGATTGTAATTGTACAGCACCTTTATTCAAGTGTGATGTACTTGGACATGCACATGATCAAAAATAAAGATTGAGATTACTTCATCATTACAACATTCACTTAGTTTAATTATTTAATTTTTATTCATTGCTTCCTTAATTAATACTTCTTTACCTTCAACTCATATCTCTATTATTAAATGTGGAATGAGTATGACTTAATCACAAGCATTTAAGTGTGACTACTTGGTATCCTAGTAGTGTACCTAGGATATGCGCTTGGTACTCCTAATGGTAGTACACGAGGTCCAAGATGTGCATGGATGATTAATGGATGGATGATCATTGCACTTAGGCTAGCTTAGACTCTCTTCATCCTTTCCCTCTTAGGTTAATCAAAGTTATTTTCCACTACCTCTAGGAGTAGCAATACTATAGGAAACACATCATACACCTCACTCTAGACTAAACCATACATGAAAAAGCAAATACTAGTCTAGGTGGGAACATAGCGAACTAGGATCAACATGTAACTATCTAGATACCACAACTAGCCTGTCTACGGAGTTTGACTGGATCATGCGTGAACACTCATATTCGTATGGTTGAGTGTAGGGGTACCTCCTCACTCATCATTGGCACCGTTGCCGAGGACGGTGCTAGTTATCTAGATTAGTTATATCATACAAGATCGTTGTAACCAAGTATTCAAAATATATATTTTAGAAAAGAAATTAATTTTAATTTAGTCACACACTTTTCACAACAATGTCTCTCTCACAAGACTATGATAACGCAACAACTAGTAAGGTAATTCATTGGAGAACCAACGAATTATACAATGATGAAAACAAAGTTTGGAGTACTCAACTTTATGCAGGAATTCCATATGTTTATGAGTATCCCAATGATACTCAAGGATTCTTGTTAACCAACTCTGACACCTCTAGTAAGTATGGGATAGCCCATAGAACGAGGAGGCTTGAAAGGCCTAGTACCTTCTCAATAACTAATAAAAATCTATTAGGGGATGACTGGAAAACTTACAAAAGTCAAGACAAGTTTTTTACTTTTTTCTCTTCCTCTACTCCTTCAATGTCATATCATGACATGGATGACTATCTTTCAAGGGATCAGCATAGAACTAAAAATCAAGCTCACAAAGAAAATTGACAATGCCAACATGAACAAGGATAACATCATCTCAACTCACAAACTCACAACCTACTTAGTGATGATGAACCCCTGCTAGCCACTAAGAGCCTAATGCTTATACAAGAGGCTATTTGAATATCTTTCAGGCATCACAAAGAAAACCATCTACCTAGGCTTGATTTAAACAACTTTCCCAAGTTCATAGGAGGCTATGATTTAGATCTGCAACAGCATATACAAGCCTTCTATGATGCCTATGTATGGAATAATATTAATAATGGGTGGCAAAACCTAAGCTCTTTCCTATGACACTCGTTGGCCAAGCAAAAGTGTGGTACAAATCCTTAAAACCAAAATCAATCCATAGTTAGCCAACAATGGTAGAACTCTTTACTTAACGATATCAAACCTATGCAAGAGTGTCGACCTTGAGGAGACAAATCCAAGAATGGAAAAAATGACAACATGAAACCTTGGACATGGCCTTAGAAAGATACTATTCTTTGTTAAACAAATGCCCAAGCCATGGATTCTCTAAGGAAAGGCTAATGTATCACATCATGGATGGGCTCTGTAATGAAACAAGGGAAACCCTAGGGATGTATGCCCGAGGTCAACTATACAAGCTATGAACCCACCAACTCCAAGAGCTTATTAAGTGGGTAGACAAAGAAGAAGGAGAAATGGCTAAATGGGAGAATGTTGAAAGCTCTCAATGGAATCAAAATCTTGAATTAGCAAAGGTCCATAACCATAAAGAGGAAAAATCAGCTCACTTGAGTAAGTGCAACCGTTTCTATCTTTTCCAATGCAACAATCACTAGATGAAATCGAGGCAAAGATTAATAAGATGATAGAATGGGTGCATGGAAAATATGGAGAATATGCTAATAATAGTAGAGGTAAAACTATGCCAAATCAAGAAACAGGCAAGACACCATGCAACAATTAGAACAAAGGGTAGAAGATAATATGAATAAGAACTCAACTGCCAACTTCACATATCAATGTAACGTATGTCTGTACAATCACCCCAAAGGCCAATGCCTAGCTTGTCACATTTACATGAGCATTGGGGAGGAGTGTTACATCCAAATTTCATATAGAAATATCAGGTTCAACCATAGTGGCAAAATCCCCAGTCGTGGGGGAGGCCATCGCCAACCCAACCATATCCTTTGTATGTCCCAACACCAAATGCTTACTAGGCCCAACACCCTATTTCTCCAACTCAATCATCATCCTCTACTTTTCCTCATAGTTATCATTCTCTAGAATACTATCCACTCATATCCTCTCCAACAAGGTCACCACCTCATGTACCTTACACTTTTCCTCAACAACAATATTCTCATCCTTCATCTCCTTTTACATCGCCACCAATTATACCATAAGGTTTTGCACCACAGCACCAACCTATGAATGCTACTTGTGCTACTACTTTCAACAGTGGTGGAAGTACTCAAAAGCACCCTTTCTTTAGGCATGATCATAGAAAGAAGCAACATGATGCTGAACCCACTACATCTTCCAACCTAGCACAAGTTCAACCCTATGATGCATCCATCTCCTCAAACTCAACACCTCATGTTACCTTATTAGGGCCACCAATCAATACTCCAACAACTATGTGGCCCAATGAATATAACCATATAGGGGGGCACATTGATCCTTGCATGCCATCTTAAGGTCAAGGGTGCCATAGTGGGGTATCTCCTTATCCCATGACCCCATCATATAACCTACCCCATTATGTCTATTATGGTCAAGTGTGTGAACCCTAAAATGGGTACATTCCAACCACCACATCAAAAGACACAAGTGCTTGGGATATGATCGATCCCAAACATTTCCAACATGCATGGATCCACACTTTCCATTTATTAATTCTCGCCATGATCAAAGGTTTAGTTATGGGGGATATCCCCCATTCTAACAAGCAAAATTAATAAATATTTTTTTCTTTAATTTTAAAATTTTTTGTTTTCCATTTTTTTCATTTTTCAACTTGTTCTTTTATCTTTTTAAGGGTAATCTCATCGGTAAATAAAATACTCATGTGACCCATTGTTTGAGGTGTTATTCTATGCTATCAAGTCTCAAGTAACTAATTATTTCGATAGCGAGCCCATCATGTCCACCCAACCATTCTATTAATAAGAGGTTCTACTCTAGGTACAATGATATTCTTAACATCATTAAAACTTAAAGTAATTTTGTGCTCATTATACCCAGAGTGAAGAAGGATGGACCAAGATGGAATGGCCAGGGTGTGACATCAAGGGGACTTGTGGATTCTCTTTGGTAACATCTATAGAAGTTACCATGCAGCCCAAGTGTACCAAGATCCTTGTAGATCTAACGAAAAATGGGAGTAAGAGTAATAAAGACACTCACTCAAGAAAACCAATGCTATTCTAGGGGGTCCCACTAGAAAGACATGCACCCATGCCTAAAGGTAGGTGGCTTCTGTGGATTAAGCATTCAAAAAAAATGAATGATGAAAAGAGAGAGAAAAAAAAAGAAAGTGTGTGCCAAAGAAACCAAGCAAAAAGTGACAAAAAGATCAAGACAAGTGTGCCGCAACTTTCCAGTCACTCCTCCATTGAACAAAATGCCAAGTGATCATATGCCTTGCTGCCATGATGCTCTTATGGTTGTCCATCATTGGATAAAATAATGTGATGTCACTAATTGCAAGAATGGACTTGGTCTTGATTTTGGAGCGACAGGCTAATGACACATTAATCACATCCTACACTTGGAATTCATTGTGCCTTGGGTCAGTTACCTCATATCCCAATCTCTACAATCCCTTCTACAATTCACCTCATCTCGTTGTCCATGTATTTCTAACTTGTGTCTTGTGTAGCATTGAATTCATACCTCATCATAGTGGTATTTACATGTGTGTGTTTTGTGGAGTTGTTGTGGATTACATTTAACCCTTCTAGTGCCTATGGACATTTTAAGATGTGGTTATGCAAGGGCATTATAGGTTGGAACCTGCTTTGGGGAGGATCCACTTGTGTGACTTTTGTAATTTGAAATTGTTGCACATCATCACATCATTTTATACCCTCTGAGTACTACATTACCAATGGTATTCTTTCCCTTATCATCCTTCTAGTTTAACCATTCCTATGTACCAAAACATGTCATTTTTCCTCATCTGACTTATGAATTTCATCATCAGATCCTACCCCATTATACTTTTTGTGCCTTCTGGTCTATTTAATAATACCATGGACTATTCACATTGACCTCAAATCCTTCTTTTTTGGCCTTGA
The DNA here is from genome assembly GCA_015680685.1 of Gnetum montanum. NCBI lineage: Eukaryota > Viridiplantae > Streptophyta > Gnetopsida > Gnetales > Gnetaceae > Gnetum > Gnetum montanum. The sequence goes on from MNCI01011325.1 coordinate 377,581, forward strand.
AAGTTTAGAAATTCATCAATTCTTCTAAGTACCCTATTTTAAATAGGCCACAATATTGGGTACCTGATATCAGGTCTGACGCAATATTGGGGTTGCACTATCGGGTATGTGATATCGCGTCGACAAAAACTATATATATGGACCTCCCCCCCCCCCATGTCAACATCAATCTCAACTATTCATGCAAGGGGACTTTTTCAAATTTTCTTCCATGAATTGCAACTTTCACACCTCTTGGTCAAACACACATAACTCACTTGCTATCGCTCCAATTCCCATTTCACTTGAACCTACATGAACCTAAAGTTTTCAACCTAGTCGTGGGGGAAGAGTACACTTCAAACCCTGCATAAATTTTTCAAAATTCATCATCACCTGAAGGATACTATAAAGGGTAATTGAGTATAAAAATAATAAAAATATTTCCAAAAATAATTTTTCCTTACCTACACCAGGAAATTAAATTTTGAAGCCCCCTAATCAAATTGGGCCCAATATTAAAACTTTTAGGGGAAATTTTTACAAAATTAAAATTTCCTAACTCTAAATCACATAGAGTAAATATACTTGAGGCAAGAAGTAAGGTATAAATCAAATCTTGTAAGCAACCTTACTAATGGTTGGCCCCGTGTGATTGCAAATGGCCCCTAAATGTGGACAACAAGGAGGACCCTCTCAAGGTGTGTCCAAATGACCAAGGAGATGTAGAGACCAAATGCTTCCTGAGGAATGTGCAAAGTAGGAGGCACAATCATTCAGCATCCATCAAGAGCATCCTACTACTGCGCAATCAGGACAAGTGGAAGGAGGAACGGCTAAAGCGCCTGAATAGGGACAACATCCCATGTTGTCCTCGAAATGCATGTAGGCAATCCATGAAAGGTCCACGTCAGCAGCTATGATCGTGGAACTAAACTTTGGACCTTTCACGGAGTTTGCTCCTAAGGCCATTAGGGACCAATTCAAAAGGTCTCCATTATGGTACATCCTCTCTAAAAGTGGTGCCTAGTACTTAGGAGAAATGTACCAATTTTGGCATAATAAAGAAGAAGACACCATAATTGACATTGGTGGTGTGTCTATAGATTTTTCCACCAAGGCCATTTCGAAAGTGTTAAACCTTCCAAATACAAGGAAAAAATTTGTTCACCTGTCCACTCCCTTCAATGCTGATGCACAAAGAATTTGGTTGGATAGGGTGTATGAAAAAGAGGACAAGACATACGAGGAGTTGACACTAGAAGAAAGAATATATTTCAAAATTGGGACCTATCATATCTTCCCCACAAAAGGATTGAATAGAATCTCCATGTATGTGGCCAAAGGAAGCAGTATATTGATGGGCAAGGTTAATGCTAACCTACCCCACTTATATCTAATGGAGATTCTGAGGTGGTTTGAGGAACGCAAGACAAGGAAGTTTACATTACCCTTTTCTTGTCTCATCAAGAAGTTGTGCAAACATGCTGGAATTCTAAGGTACATCAATGACATTCCCAAAAAGGCCCAAAATGCTTCATTCACTAAATTACTAAAGCCACCAACCCAAGGGAAGAGTGCTGGTGAGACATTGGAGCCAGAACAAGAATAGATGATGGGGCCCACTGCAACTCAAACTACAGGGCCTAGCCAAATCCCAAGTATAAGGCCCAATTAACAACAAGGAGCAGGGCCTAGCACAAGCCAACGAGACCAACCGCCACCACTACCACAGGATTATTGACCATCGATGAGCCATCTCAGGGCCATCGCTGAAATGGTCAATTAGGGAAGTCATGATGATGCCAATCTCTTCTACGTCATCGATGACACCGTACATCCCAAAATTTCTATCGATCGGGCACGGGGTGAGGTGTTCATTCAAAAAAGAGGAGAGGAGCCACATTGGTCATAATAGATTTTAGGAAATGCTGTGTCCTTCCAACTACAACTGGAGACTGGTGAAGAGGCTACAATAGTGGTCATGCAACACCAAGATGCAGCAGGAGCCATAGAAGTCGTCACTGACCACATCAAAGAGTTCTTCAATGTTCTTGTTGTGCCACTGATAGATTTCATAGGAGCATGTGATGCTCAAACCTTGTACGATCCCTCGATGACTCCAATGGAGCATGAGGATGTTCTTGATTGGTTGCTACAAACAGGACAAGTGATGACATCCTTGTTTGACATTCCGCAAGATGTCACAACAATGCAATTAGACCTCATCTCCACCAAAGGAAAGCTAGTCATGGTAGAGATCAGAGCCAAGCATGTGGAGGAAAAGTTGGCAAGACTCCAAGAAAGGCTCATTACCCTGCAAGTTGCACAGTGGGACCCATCTCAATTCATCCCTACAAACCAACTGGACACTTTCAGGACAGAGTAGCTTAATAAACTATTGGTAGATACTAAAAGAGTGGTGGAGGAGAAGCAATTGGGATGCTTCCAAGGCACAAGCACAAACGTACATGCATGCTAAAGCACTCAAGGCCTTACAAGAAGAAAATAAATAGCTCACCTTGGACAATCTTCGATTGACCATTGTGGAGAAACAGAAAAATGTTCTAAAGGAAAATTTCCAATAGTTATGAGAATAGTTGGTCAAGGTTAACCAAGACATGAATCGCTTGGCTATAGAGAGTCAAACCCTCTTAATGGATGAGGTACGTGCAATCTATAAGAAGATGGTCATTGAAATAAGTGCATGGAAAAACGAGGCCAAGCAACATGAAAAATTAAAAGATCATTTTAGAGACTACGTGGGGATGTATAAGTAAGTCATCGAGAAAGAGATCCATATGGCCAAGGCCCACATTAACACCTTTAGTGCTCAACACACTGATTGATTGGTGGGTCATGTTGGACACATATGCATTTGTCCACCAGGTAGAGCTCAAAATTCGGGACCTACAGATCCAAGATCTTATAGAGTACATGGAATTGCCAAACCTGCAATATGCCAACCTAGCCATGTTAATAGTAGGATGCTCGAGAATAGAGTTGGAGAAGCAGGTAGCTACCACCTACACCAAATATGAAATAGAATTTGCGGAACACAAGAAAACATTACAAAGGCTAGAAGTCGCAAATTCTAAATTGGAGGTGGTTAAGGCTAGCTACCAAGGGTAGAACGATGTCGTGGTAAACTTGGCTCAATGGCTTACATATTACCAGGACTACAAGGATAAAGCCAGAGCCTACAAGGAGGAATGGCAGTTGTTTGCGGCCTGGTACGTTAAAGCAAATTAGATGTTTTTGCAACTGTTGTGTCCATGGGAAGTGCCAACTCCATCAAACATTGGAGCATTAGCATGGACGACACAAGATCCCCAAACCAAAGAGGAAAAGCTCTAGGCACTCCTTTAGAGCCACTAAATCACAAAACCTGGAGCACAAGACAAGGGGAAACAACCCATGGAGGAGCCACCGCCACCTGGAACCACATGAGTTTCAATAAAATTTTGCAATTTTGTAATTTTGTGTTTGTGTACCAATTTTGTTCTATTCAATTCTCCATCATGGCATGAATAATTCCTAGTTAGTCAATAATCCCATACCTATCCACTGTGTAATCAATGAGGCTTGTTCTCATTTTGTACAACTCGATGATGAGTTTTCATTCAGTCATGGGGGTATGATGAATCATGATTCATTAGACTCCGATATCGGACCCACGATATCGAATCCACAATATTGGGTAGATGATATCGTGGCCTAGCTAGCATGATCAGATACATGATATCATGACTCTGATGCAAGCCTATAAATACACATGTAGGCGCAAGGAGTTAGGGAGTTAGTAGTTTCGTTAGAAGTTAGTTTTCATTTTTATTTCTTCTCAACCCTTTTTCCCCAGTGCATGCCTACAGTGTGATGATTGTAATTGTACGACACCTTTATTTAAGTGTGACGTACTTGGACATGCACATAATCAGAAATAAAGATTGAGATTACTTCATCATTGTAGCATTTACTTATTTTAATTATTTAATTGTTATTCATTGCTTCCTTAATTAATACTTCTTTACCCTCAACTCCTATCTCTATTATTAAACATGGAATGAGTACGACTTAATTAAAAGCATTTAAGTGTGACTACTTGGTATCCCAGTAGTGTACCTAGGATATGAGCTTGGTAATCCTAGTGGTAGTACACGAGGTCCAAGATGTGCACAGATGATTAAGGGACAGATGCTCATCACACTTAAGCTAGCTTAGACTCTCTTCATCCTTTCCATCTTAGGTTAATCAAAGTTATTTTCCACTGCCTCTAGGAGTAGCACTAGTATAGAAAACACATCATACACCTCACTCTGGACTAAACCACACCTGACAAAGCAAATACTAGTCTAGGTGGGAAAATAGCGAACTGCGATCAACGTGTAACTATCTAGATACCACAACTAGCCCGTCTACGGAGTTCGACCAGATCGTGCGTGAATGCTCATATTCATATGGTTGAGTGTAGGGGTACCTCACCACTCATCAGTCATGTTTGATCACATTTAATGAAATGTCTATGAAAATTAAAAGAAAAATAAAGGTTAAATTATGTTCAAAGGTCCACTAAAAATTGAATGTTTTTGTGAACAAAAAATCATCAAACTAACTAGGAGTATAAGATAAAGAATAAGACTAGAGGCCCATAAAGGAGTAACAAATAACCACCTATATCATATGAAAGGGCATAAGAACGTTCATAGTTGTTACAATGTAAAATTGATAAAATAATAGTGGACTTAAGATTAAGCTTGAATTGAAATAAGCTTGAATAACATGGGTTAAAGCAAATTCAAAAGGTGCAGCAATGAGAAAGGTTCTTGAGCATTAGACTTAATAAGAACAGAGGAATTTATCCTTTACAATAGTCTAGGACATTGCTTAAAAAATATTGAAGAAACCAAGAGACAAGAATATTGATTTAATATAATAGCATTGCCAATGCCCAATTATCACATCTATTTCAATTTCAAAAATATAATAAAAAAAAGAGAGAGAATATATGCATATTTTATTGCAACCCATGTTTCACATTAGTTGGGAATAGAGGAACATGGGAACATGGGAATAGGCAAGTATGTACCTAAACAAGTTTGGGAATAGAGGTCATTTTGTGGAAGCAAGCCTAGACACATGTGGAATGTGAGATTGAAAAAGATATACAATTTCATAAAAGCTAATCAAAATTATATTATAAAAGTTTCTTTGCCAATTCATGCAGCTAGCCCCTGCAAAATGTTGATAAATCTAAAAAAATCTGAATAATTGGTCTATCTACTTCATTACTAAACATTCAGTCATTCACATTCACAGATCACATGTATCAATTTAGTAATTCCTAAAAACATGAAATTTCAAAATAGAAAGTAAGCATGGCAAAGGAGATTGTCAATGACATTAAAATAAAGAGTATGTGCCGTGATGGACATCATGAATAGCGCCAAAATAGAGCATCTAAATGTTGCAGCAAAAGGCTTCTCAAAGAAACTAAAGGAACATTGATAATTCACCAGAATTTTTAAGTTTTCAAAGCGATCTGTAGATTTTATTAATTTATGTAACAAAAAATGAAAACGTTCCTACAAGAAACATTTGTAAAAACTCTTTCCAACTTTTCTAGAATTGCTCCTATAATGTTCCATTTTTTAGGCACACTCTCACATCTGAGTTGCACTCCCAAAGGATGGAAGCGCGCTTCCCCTCGTACAACATGGGGTACAGAATGAAAATTGTCAGACCGCGTATCGCAACCCTAAGCTGCACATATCAAGATAATGATTGCATGTGCCATTGAATAACACCAATCCACCGAACTTTATACCGTTTACTTCATACTGACCATTACGATTTACGATACTAAATATGGACCTAATTAAGATGTACTTTTAGGGCATTTAGTACATGTTGATCTTTTGTTGTCCTCCAATCTAAAACTGCTAATTCCTTAGCAATAAACGCTTCCATGCTCAGTAGTGTAGTGGTGGTGGTGTCACGAATGTCTTTCTGTTACAGTGTTACACCAAAAGAAAAGCCCTAAAGCTCTGCTGTGAGAGATGTCCAGAATGGTGGTTCTCTTGGGCTCTCCCCATGGTATACATCTACAGTAGCTTTAGCGAGTGTCTCTGGCCAAACCAAAACGCCACAGATGTTGGGTTTGGAATCGTTCTTGCAGTATCTTGCGGCTGCAATGCACCATTTTTTATTTCAGCCATTCCTTTGCAAGCTCAAAATGATACGAGATTAGGGTTTTTAGAACAAAACCACTACTTTGCGCCTGTGCTGGGCTTCTCTGGCCTCATCCCTAGTCACTATGTGTTGTTACCGTTTCGAGCTTGGGTCTGTCGAAACTTTTAGTTTTATGTTTGTTTCCCCCCAACTGCTCATTCATCACAATTCCTGCAAAACCTCTAGAATGGCTTTGGCTTGACACGCAGTCAAATTGGGGCCCAATGGCAACACGCAATGAACAAACTTCTCCCGAACCAAGAGGGGTTGAAATTACTTTATCAGTTCTTTAACATTGTTCTACCTTCCCGTTTTTTGAAATGTATTTAAAAGTGGATTATAATCTAACGCAATAGCTTGCTCTAAAATCAGTACCTATAGCCCACGATCATTAACGGAACAAAATGAAACAGGAAAGCTAAAGGTCTTATTCGTAGGTGACATCCAATGTAATGAATAATCTTGGTTGTTCAAGTTCGGGGTATATAATGTCCACACCAAAGGTGTTAATGAAATGAAGCTTATCCTAAGGTCCATATTTAATCAAAAGTTCATGGCCCCATGTTGACACTAACAGTATGTTTGAAGAAACGAAAAATTACCAAGAATGGTGGAATATGTGGTTGACATCTGACTAAGATTAAGTATGAACGGGTACTGTGGAGGCGTGTTTTATGGCAGCGATGGTGAAGTTCATTGGCTTAGTGGCAGCGAATTTGGTGAGTCAAGTCATATCACTCTCTCCAGAACAACAACAGATGACTTGCTTTGCTCATTTGTTTGATGTTTGTATCAACATACAGAAAATGGAAGTGTTCCGGCGTTACCAACTTGCTGCATAGAACATGAGAGGTTTATGTTTCATTGAGTGCTTGTCCTCACAGGCACAGCATTTATAAGGATTCATATACCATCATCATGATCATCCAGCTTTATCCCAACAAAAAAATGGGGTTAGTTATATGAGGTTTTTTCTTAAAATATTTTTTAATACAATCGGTCTCTAGGAAGAGCCGGATCTTTATTTATCTGCAGTTTACTTAAAGCATTTTCAATTGGTTTTCCTCCTTTTATTATTATTATTTTGTTTGTTTTACCTTTTCATGACTTAGGGACTTTTTTATATATTCATTGACTCAAATCTTTGTACATGTCCAAACCATGTAAGTCACTATTCTATTTAAAATAGTTAGGATACTCGGCTCTTCCCTACCCAATTCATATACCAATAAATATATTTATATTTTTTCAAGAAGGAAACTGGTGATTGAATGGAATTGTTAAAACACAACAGGTGTGGAAATTTTAAGTTATCCTGCGCCGCGGTTGTTGTTCGTGGGCAAATGCAACAAGGTATTTGTGATTCACCATCAAATTCGTTTCCATTCCATGTGGTGAACAACGGACTCTATACAAAGCACGAGGGAGAAAGGCCCTGCAATAAAGGCAGTCAACATTTGTCTGAGGTCACGGAACGGTTTACAGTGTTGAATTAGTGAAAACAAAAACCGAAACACCAACATTGCACCCTCCGTTGTAGTCTAGATGGTTAGGATACTCGGCTCTCACCCGAGAGACCCGGGTTCGAATCCCGGCAACGGAACCTGTTTTGCTTTTAAAAGCCCACCACAGCTGTGGTCTCGTCTTCCATCCTAAAATCTTCAAGCGGCAGATCCTCAGTATTGTTTTGGTGTTGCGAAGCGGAGTTTTCATTTATTTAAAGTCAATTTATTCTAAGCTATTTCAAGCTATAAACGAAACCGCTTCGTCTCTGTCAAAATGTAAAACTTTCAGCATGAAATGGAGACAAAATGTACGGCAGAGCTGTGAGAAAGTCAAGTTAGAAATGAGAGCATTCCTGGTAAAACCGTCTGGCTTTTTGCATCAACTCTTATTTATTTTCGTTATTCGTATCAATTTGTACAAATGAGGGAATGAAGTTGCATCTGTGTGTACACACTTACTACTGGGCGTTGCAACCTTGATATAATTATATAATAGAAATAATTCTTCATGTCAAAAATGAGAGTATTGCAAGTAAAACCGTCTTTTTCTGGCATCATCACTTATTTACTTTCATTATTTGTAGTAACTTGCATAAACCAGGGAATGAAGTTGCTTCTCTATATACACATTATTGTGTGTTGTAACCTTAATATAATTGTAATATAGGTATTCATTCAGATATATAACTTAACATTGCCTATCAAAATCAAACCCATGACTTGGACCTTTCAAATCAATAGTCATAGCACTAGGTTAATGCTTCATTGTTTATACACACATTTATTATGAGAAGGCATACATCAAATCATCATAGACAAAGTCTAAACAAAAAGCCTAATAGTTTTGGGGATGCCTTTTTAGGTTTTCATCCTTAAAACCAATCCTAAAGCTCTCCTCTAGGGTAGAAAAAGGATCAAGTATTGCCTTATTTAGAAGCACCCTCACATGTTTTGACTTGCTAAAAGGTTTCTTGTAAAGCAAAGGAGAAAATTCTCTCTAAAGAAAAAAAAAATACATCAATGAGAGATAAACAACAAATAGGAATAGCAATTGAAAGCTTCCAATTCTTGAACCTCCAAAACAAAAAGAAATTAATAATATAGAAATTAAATTAATTATTCACCTTTCATTGGGAGCTTTTTTGATTATAGTTTATAATTATANTACAAATAGTGGGGACAATGTCCTCCACTAGCCCTAATGGGATAGTGATGGACCGGTCGACCAACTCTAAATGAATGTTACTCTTTTTTAGTGGAGGTAGGTTCTAGACTTTGTGCATTTCTTGAGAGATTAGGTTGACACCGAAACCTAAATCCAAAAGGGCCTTACATGGTTCATTCCTAGTGATTTGTAAATATATAAGAGGACTTCCAGGATCAAAAAATTTCCTAGGAAGATGGCTGGCCTTAATCCAATGGTGACGACATGAGTTAACATGACCGTATGTGTTGGGCATGGTGTTTAGCCTAAAGGGAGTTTTGAAGTTTTGATTGGTAATGAGGCATCTAAAGGATTAGCCAATTGTGGTTGCGATGACTTAGTTGGACTATTGGTTGTGAAGAAAGGTCTTCATGCAGTTTTTAAAACCAATAATAGATTGAAAGTTAACAACCCTTGTAGCATTACATTTCTGCAACCGAATAGGGAGTTTACCCTGCATAGCTGGAGCAGGTGGTAATGGAGATATGGGTGGAAGAGGTGCAATCGGATGAGAAGGATAGTATGTTTGTGGACATCACCCCTAGGAGAAGGAGTCCTATAGTACTCATGGGCTTGGTAGCGAGGTTGAGTAGTGACATAACCAATAGAGTCACATGGAGAGATTGGTTGCTACACGTAATATCCATATAGGTTAGGTTGTCATTAAGGATACTGTTGCTATGGTGGTGGCATTCTCCATGATTGTGGGTATTTCCACTATTGATACTACTCGATTGGTTGTGGTGGAGTTCCACTTGGATAATATGTTAAGGTTTGATGAAACTGCCTTCGGTTACCTTGAGGATAAGGTAATCTTTAGGGTGTTTGCTTTTGTTTAATCGTGGGTTGAGTGCATACACCCTAGACTCCTACAGATGTGAGATTACAAGGAAACATCTCTTAGGATGGTCATATTGGCATATCTCGCATCCACTATCATTTTCTACATTTGAATCCACAACCTCTTCAATGATGGAAACTTTGTCCTTACCCTTCTTACGGGCATATTCTGCTTCTCTCTTTTTTTTCTTTTCCTATTCACTACCTTGCTTTCTAGACTCCTTTACTATTTTTAGAATAATTTGAAATTTATCATCTAGGGGGTCCCACATTTGGTCTACCTTTTCTGATACTTCCAATGCAAGTTTTTGAATGGAAAAATTTTTCCTATTCACCATCTCTTCGAGTGATGACTCTTCTTCATCCTCACAAAATCTTACTTCCTTCTTTTAGAGGAAAGGATCTCTGTTATATTCCTTTGCACTTTATCTTTTCCATAACTCACCTTCCTCTTTAGCAACTTGCTCCAATAATCTTTGTACTTGATGGATCCTAAGCTTGGATAGTATTCCTTAGGCATAAGTCCCAAGGGTTCTTCATGTTTCATGCCTAAGCCCATCTATGAGATGGCGTAGTTGATCCCTCTATGAATAACCATGGTTGAGACAATGATGTAACAGTGCATAATATTGGGCCATGGCAACATCCAAGGGTTCATGTCCTCCTTGTTTCTAGCATTGGATTTGCTTTCATAGGTTGGACACTCAGGAGTACGTTTGGTACTTATCATTGAAAAATTCTAACATGGTACTCCACCTACGAATGGATTCCAGTTCTAAGGACCGATACCAGCTTTCCACTTCTTTGATTAGCATTCGTGAAAACAACTTTAATATTTTCCATTTATTTTCTATGTTTTGTAAGGTACATGCATCATGAAATGCTTGTAAATGATTTTGAGGATCAGTGTTGTATCCCCCTTCAAATCGTGGGATATTGTTCATGTCTAATCTCTTGTTCCTACTATCCTTTTGGTGCCTTGTTCGGATCCTAACGGCCTCAGTTATGTCTAACATACTTCGAGTAGTGAGTAGGGGTTCATCGTGATTATCTCATCTGTGGCATCTATGATGCCCATGTTGTTCCCTACTCTCCCTTTTTTCATGGTGTGTTTCTCTTGAGTGCCCTCATCCCCTTTCTTGACTATTTTGTCTGTGACTCCTATTTCACCTACCCTTATCCTCATGAAATTTTTATTTGTGATTGCATCCATATCTTAAGGGAGAGGGTGAAGGAGATGATGAAGGTAAAGAAGAAGGAGGACCATCACCATGTTGGTGCCTACTTCCTTCTCTTCGGTGGTTGTAGCCTCAATCGTAGTTACAATCAGAATGTCCATCCTTGTCATGTGTTCATGTTCCTTTTTCAAATCCTTTATGTCTATTAGTACCAGAATCTAGGTTATGGATAGTTAAGTAAATATTATGATACACAACCCCTTGACTAAAGTCAATGGGAGGAACATCATTATGTGGGCGACTACTTGAGGAAGGTTCACCAGCCTCATTTTTACTTAGGACATGTGGGACATTCTATGACAAATTTTCCTTTATGGATTCATGATGTCTCTCTTGTTGTAAATCCCTTTGATGTTGTGCCTACATGGGTTGATACTCTCTCAATTCATGATCATGCACAACGTACTCTGCCTATAAGTGCTACATACCAATTCGTGTGAGATCACGAAGGAGCATGTCTGGGACTAAGTGATTGGGAGGTAACACTATGTTACCTTCTAAATCTCGCCAACGTAGTTGTTCATCTTGGTGAAGGATAAAGGTAAATTTTGGTATATACTCATTAGGATGACCATATACCACATAAAATTATTGAGGGACTAGTAGATTATCATGTGTACTACGCCTCTGATTGTTCCTTGTATTAGACCTAGTTAGTGAAACACTTTCATACGATGAAGGAGACATGATTATCTATTTAGTGTGCAATGTATTATATATTATTGTATATTTTTTTCTTATAACCAACCCTAAGGGTTCATTCCAATGATGAGAAAGATTTCCTAAGTTCTAATTAGCACACAAACAAAAAAGTCCCTAGCAACGGTGCCAATGATGAGTAGCGAGGTATCCCTACGCTCAACCATATGAATACGAGTGAAAAACCATGAAAAATTATGGGTCGGCCTCAGGCAAATATTCGCAATTCAAGCGAGAGTGCGCTCCAGCTTGGTTCCAGGACAAGTTTACGCTCTATTACGCATGGTAGCGTAATGAGTGTAATAAGCTCCAAAATAGTCAAAGGATGAATCTAGAGAAGCACAACAATTTGACGCTTTTCCTCGTGGCGCATGAATAACTTATTTTTATGCTCGTTACGCGGCGATGCGTACCATTGCGTATGTTATCATTCAAGTTGCACATTGTTTTACGCTTCATTACGCACAGCTGCGTAGTGAGCGTAAGGCATACATTGTTTATGCTTCATTACGCGCAGCTGCGTAGTGAGCATAACTTATACATTGCTTACGCTTCATCACGCGCAACTACGTAGTGAGCGTAAAGTTGTACATTGCTTACGCTTTGACATGCGCAACTGCGTAGTGAGCGTAAAGCAACTCTGAGCTTATTGTTTTTACACTAGATTACGCTCATACACGCAACGCAACGCGAATGAGTGTAATACAGCCTGAAAGCAATTAAAGCACGCTCGGCATGTGCCTACTCTTCACACGCACAACACGCAAACAAGCGTGTTGTGCGTAGTCACAGTCTGACTTAAAAGATCATGCCAGCAGGGCCCGCAATATCCGGGACCCACATCATCAGGATTACGCCTTTTCCACAAAGCATCGCGGCCTATAAATACCCCAGTTGACAAAGATACAAAGGTTGGCAAATCAAAGAAGCAAAAAGCATATTTCTGAGCACCAGAGCACTTAGCACTTTGGAGCAGAGATACAAAGAACAACGCTTTGGCAATCGTGGACATCATCACCTTACAGCCGAAGCAGAGTACANTTTTGCTTGTTGTTCTGTGCTTGTTTCACATCCTGTAATCGGGGATTCCCCAGTGTAATTTCTCATACGAAATATACATTTGTAAGTCAAAGCACAGATCTTGAAGCTTCGAGCTTCTCTTATGTCAACCTCCTTTTATCGTGTTTAGCATTATCGCCGTTGCAATCCAACTACATCGTTTTCCCCTTGTTTTACCACTCTTCGAAATAGATCGCTTTCTCTCCACGTAATTTTCATCGTTTTACCGACCCGTAAGTCCCTGTCTGATCGACAAGACTGTTCAGGGCGTCGCGGATTCGTTTTTCCAGCATAGCCTTCGCGCGGATCCGTGGCTAAAACTGTGTACGCCAGAATCTCGATCGGTATTTCCAGCTGCCGACGTTTTCTGTCATTACAACGAGCATCCATGCATGATCTAGTTGAATTCCAAGGACTAAGTGCTTATGCATCTTTGTGGAACAAGGATGGGTTGATCAATCATTGTCTTCCCAAGCTTACTTGTATAGCATGATTGTATGGTTAAGTAAACCTGACGTACATGATTTTTATAGTTTTTATTTTTTTATATCCTAGTGCTACAGAGGGAGGAGAGAGATAACTAAGCAACTAATTTTTGATTTAACTACTCAACTATGCTTTAATTAGTCCTAACACCAACATCTGTTCTCACTTGTCGTACACATCTTGAACTAGTGCAACACTACTTGGATTACCAAACACTAATCATTACTAGGTTACCAAGTGTTACACGCATGCTCGAAGTGATCGTACTAAGTGTGCTTACTTAGGAGAGTTGTAGGGTGAGAGAGAGAACATTAATTAACTAAGGAAAGAATTAAGTAATAGTAATTAACATTAATTAATCTATTCTAAATGCTGTAAGGTTTGTCACAAAGTTCATCTTTATTGTCATACACAAGGTGTGCTTAGGTACACAATGCTCGAATAAAGATCCGTTCACTTTATGACTCCTACTACGGGCACTCAAAAATAATTCTATCTCTGGAAAAGGAAAAAGGCAAGAGTTTGGGTAAGGGACTAAGACTAACTATGCAAACCAAGTGTGCCCACCTCTTATCTATAGGCAACAAGGCAAGCCCCAATATCACATACGCGATATTGCTTGGAGGGCTCCAATATCGCGGATGTGATATCGTGTACCTGATATCATTGACGCAATATCACGGCTCATCAAATAGATTAATTAAACTAAATGAATGATAAAAAACAAGATCTAAACTAGCCTATTGCAATGAGTATCTACACTTAATCATCCGTACATATCTTGGACTTCATGAAGCTACTTCTGGGATTGCCAAGTCTACATCATTGGTTGTGCCAAATGATACACCTCTAGATTACCAAGTATTTACACTTAAATGCTTGTGATTAAGGTGTATGCATTCTGCTTAATAACAAGAATAATAAATAACAATAAATGGAAATGTATGACTAAAGAAAGCATTAAATAATTAAAGCAAAAATAATCTAAGTGGATGCTACAATGATGGAAGTAATCTTGATCTTTATTGCTAGTCATGTAACGTGTCCAAGTATGTCACATTCAAAAAAAGGTGTTGTATGATTACAAACATCATACTACAAGCATGCATTGGAAATAACAAACTTAAAAGAAAAGAAACAAGAAACTAACTTGAAAATTGACTCAAAATGGGAGCCCAGGTGCTATATTTATAGGCCAGAGTATATACCTCGATGTCGGATACTTGACGTTGCAGCCAGGCCTCAACATCGCGTACCCGATTTCATAGCTCTGATGTTGCATACTCGATGTCAAAGCAGACAAAAAACAACAATTCATTAGATGTCAAGGCTCTAATGCTAAGAATAGGCAAATCATGACTCATCAATGTGGTTTGAATACCCATTATTAATGATCGAAGCATGTGTAGGTAGAGCTCTTTCCATCTTCAATCCCACCTTATTTAAGATCCTTGCTTAATTTGTTTCAGCCTCAACTTCTTTATCTTCATGTTTGTTTTACTTTTTACTTTCTTCTACCAACATTGATGGGTAAAAATTTTTATGAAATCTAAGAGAAAACTATGCTTGTACCAACATTTTTCTTTAATGTAACCTTTCTTATTATAGAAATTACAACTAGAAATTGACTTGGATTTGAAATTACATTTTTTTCCTTCCTTCTATTGCTTTGAGTCTTCATTATCACACTTATTCTTCTTTAATATTCTTGTATCTTTGGTCACATAAGCTAGTTTTTCTTCATTTTCATTAGATTTTATATTTTCAATATTTCCCATTTGGACAACAAATTCATCAATGGTGTATATAGTCAAATCTTTAGTTTGAATTATGTTCAACATGATATTTTGATATCCTCTCTCATTTTAAAGAATTTAAATGATCTCTTGTAACTTTTGTCTCTCATTGTAGTTACATCCAAATTCATCAAGCTTTTTAATACAACTATACATCCTATGAAAAAATTCATTAATAATTTTAGTTCTTTTTACTCTTAAATTATCAAAATCATAGACAATCTTCAATTATATAGTTTGCTAATTTTGAATATAATCCTTGAATTCATTTGGGAATCATAAATGCTTTTGAATTTTATGTTTTAAGGCTACTATAAATCATAAACTCTTTTATCATTTTATTTTAATTTTTGGACATTTAACTTAAAGACTTTTTTAAGAGTATGGTTGAGTTAGTTATAAGCTCATTATTAGAGTATTTTTTGTGTAATTCAATTGGTAAACTTCTTCAATATTACCAAAAAATACTATTTTAAGTTTTTAAAAATACCTAAAATATCAAAATAATTTATTTGATATTTGAATTAACAATGATATAAAAAATAGTATTAAAGAAGAATGGATGAAATGGCAAAAACATAGTCACATGCTTTATGATAGAAGAATTCTTATTAAGTTACAGAGAAAGTTTTACAGTACTACCATACCTAAGATCCTTTATGATGTAGAATGTTGACCTATTATGCATATGGCAAAGATGAAAATGATGAAATTATATTAGATGTCATTAGGAAAGATAGAATAAACTCTTTTATTAAAGTTATTGTTTTGCACATCTATCAACCCTCTCAGAACCCTACTTGACAAAATGAGTATTGATCGTCTAGATCAAAACACTTTTAACCTATAGGTGATAAGAATAAGAGAAGTGTTTTCTTTTTAAAAAATGGTTTGGTCATTTGTTAAGAAGAGAAAAGAATGCCCCTATTAGAAAAGGTTGTGTTATTAAACATAAGGAGAAACAACAAAAATGTAAACCTAAATATATTTGTGTTCTAGCCTAGAAAAAGATAATATCCAAGATTTAGGTGTTAATGATTATTTAGCTCTTAACAAAAGTGAATGATGAAAATAATTCATATAAGTGAATCAATGTAAGTGGGATAAGGGTAAGATGATGATGTTCAATCAAACTACTTGTTGATTGAGATAGGACCATGAATTAATTTTCTCTGAGAGTAACTCACATGTAGATTTTGAGTAGAGGAAATTATGAAGGATGGAAAACATGTTTCTCTATGTGTTCTTTTAAATTTATTAAAACTTAAATATGATATTCAAGAAAAAAAATTGCTATAATTTTTTGAGTTACACTTATCTATCTTGAAGCAATTTCTTAATAAGGTTTTTAAAGCCTTACCAAAAAACATATCATAATATTATAAAAATTTTCTTTTTTAAAAAAATTTTATATACACTTTGAAATCTCTAGATGTTATACTAAAGAATTTTCATTTCCCTCAAAACCTAGATATATGTAAACACGATGGGTACATTTTTTAACATATAAAATAAAACAAATGGCTTACATACACACATAACTCAATGAAATGGTTTCAAATGCCATCATAATTCTTATAACTAAGTGATCAAAGAAAATAAACTAGTATAATTATTGGTAACTAAGTTAAGAGAGTGTTGAAGTACCTTAAATGGGTTGTGATGTCCTTTTGACTTTTCCATGCTTGATTGTTACCCAATAAAAACTTATGTTACCTATTTTAATGTTCTTCCAAGACTCATCTTAGATCAGGGATTGTTGGTTGCCTTATTACCATTTGAATTTTTCTAATTATACCAATTAGATATAGAAACTAATGTGCAAGTAACTCTAAGAAAAAAATTTGGTAACTTTTAAAAATTGAAATGATGACAATTTTGAGTTATTTTATTGTAATAATTTTTTGAGCAAAGGGGATGTATGATTTTTAATGCAATGCTATCAAAGAGAATAGTGAATTGTATGGATCCAAGGATGTTGAATTTGGCATTGATATTTAATTTTCTAAAGTGGAAGGGTAATCACATGAGTTAACTATGATCTTGATAGGGTCATGGTGAATGAAAATAATGGGCTATGAGTTGATTGTTGTGTTGAGAATTAATTAGGAAGATAGAGATCTGCAAAAGCTTTAATTTTCTTCAAATTTTGATTTTGAACTTTTTCCAAATTATGATGATCAAGAGTATGTTGGATAACTTGTAAGTGACTAAGAATAAATTAATTGAGAATGAATATAAGTGGTTTTGTGAACTGAGAGTACAAAATCAAAGTGAATGGAGTCTTAAATTTGTGATCATAAGGCCTTCTTTATTTTAGCATCAAGCTTTAATCTTGAATCATCATCCCATCATCCAATCATCACAATTTGAAATGGGCCATCTTCTTATAGAAATTCATAAGATCCAAGTTACATATCATAGTACTAAATTAATTTGACATTAGAAATTGAAAATTCAAGAGTTTTGGAAAGTGTCTAAGGCCATTGTCCTTTACATCCTTCTATCAAATACTTAAAATTTTGATTTTAGAAGAGCATATCCCTTCATCTTTTTCCATGAGATTTAATTTTTTAATGAAAATGCTCTAACAAAAGAAGCATTAAAATGATTTTATAAGGTTCATAAGGACCTTATTAATTATTTTTTTTATTTTATACCCTTATACAATTTTCTTTCCCAAAAATTCCTCCTCTATAGGGCATGGAATAGTCTTGAATTTCTTATATGTAGTGAGCCTTGTCTTATGGCATGCACCACTCCTATACATTTTGATTGCTTCCAACACATTAATTCTTCTTCTTAGAACTTCCACTTGTTATTGTTACTACAATTCATCTTGGACTTGGTCTTGTGATAGTTCTAACTCTTCTTATTTTAATGACATGGGATCATCTTCGAGGCTTAGCATATCTTCTTCTTTTACCTCTTTTATTTTTTAAATTTTAGTAACTCTTGGAACTTCTTCATGGAAGATTTTTGTCTACATTTTCATGGAATCAAGAAGTTATATTTGGTTATCCATCATGTTGGACTTAACAATTACATCATGTTTGTTTGACATGATAAAATAATTATCTAAAAAATTGATAGTATTATTCTCTTATGCAATTTTTTCAATTGATAATAAAAAATTAGATAATTCTAGAATGTAATAGACATCATGAATAATGATTTCTTAGTTATTCTTTAAAGAGGAAAATTTCAACTTCTTCAATCTTAAAGCATTTCCCATTTTCAACCTTTATGTTTCCAAGGCCTTAGCATATTTTTAGCTCAATGAAGTCTTTAGAGTTTCTACTTCTTATGATTTGAAACCATACTAATTTTGAATCCACTTTGAATTCATCATCAATGAAGTCTTCTTAGTTAGGTATCATGTGTGATGAACAGCGAGGTACCCCTATGCTCAACCATACAAATTACAAGCATTCACGTGCAATCCGGTTGAATTTCATGGATAGGACTAGTTATGGCACCTAGATCGTTATGCTTTGATCGTAGTTCACTGCCTTTCCACTTGAACTAGTGGTAACTTTGTCATGTATGGTTCAGTCCAAAGTGAGGCCTATGATGTTGTTCCTAATTCTATGCTACTCCTAATGATGATAAAGAGATGGTGATGAGTGGCAAGGTATCCCTACGCTCAACCATATGAATACGAGTGTCCATGCACGATCCGGTCAAATTCCAAGGACTAAGTGCTTATGCGCCTTTGTAGAACAAGGATGGGTTGATCAATCGTTGTCTTCCCAAGCTTACTTGTATGACACAATTGTATGGTTAAGTAAACTTGAGCTACATGATTTATATAGTTTTTATATTTTTATGTCCTAGTGATACAAAGGGAGGAGAGAGATAACTAAGAACTAATTTTTGATTTAACCACTCAACTATGCTTTAATTAGTCCTAACACCAACATCCTTTCTCACTTTCCATACACATCCTGAACCAATGCAACACTACTGGGATTACCAAACGCTAATCGTTACTAGGCTACCAAGCTTTACACGCATGCTCGAAGTGATCGTACTAAGTGTGCTTACTTAGGAGAGTTGTAGGGTGTGAGAGAGAACATTAATTAAATCAAGAAAGCATTAAGTAATAGTAATTAACATTAATTAATCTATTCTAAATGTTGTAAGGTTTATCACAAAGTTCACCTTCAATGTCGTACACAAGGTGTGCTTAGGTACACAATGCTCGAATAAATAACTGTTCATTTTATGACTCCTACTACGAGCACTCAAAAATAATTCTATCTCTGGAAAGGGAAAAAGGCAAGAGTTTGGGTAAGGGACTAAGACTAACTATGCAAACCAAGTGCACCTGCCTCTTATTTATAGGCAACGAGGCAGGCCCTGATATTGCATACATGATATTGCATGGAAGGCTCTAATATTGTGTACCCAATATTGTAGACGTGATATCATGGCTCATCATACCCCCATGATTGAATAAAAACTCATCCTTGAGTTCCTTACAAAATATTGGGAAGGTATGAGATTATTGATTGAATGAGAATTGACAACGACAAGGAATAATAGACTCAAAGTGCCCAGTGAAAAGATCGACAAACATATTACAACCTTGGTGTTCACACATTTTGTGGTGAACACTGTACATAGATGACATCCAAACCCTCATCCAACAGCTTGAAGAGAGAGTAAAGAAAATGAGGTGTGTTGCTACTGATGTTGTAATTGCACCTTCCGTTGTTTATCCATAGTCACACAGCCAAACTTGTTCCCAGCATAAATGCTCTAGCTCTAGTCCATCTCGAGTGCTTCCTCCTATCCTAGTCCATAGTTCATGTAACCATCATCTACACACACAACACAATCACGAATGATCAAGGATAAGTAAACGATAATGCAATTGATACCTTGCCTCGATATAAGGCACATTGGCTTGGTTGTGGTTATGGCAGAAACTAGGTTAGAGGTTTATCACTGATAACTACCCAAGGTGTAGGGGTGATAAAAGTAGTAGAATGGAAAAATTTTTGATAGGGCCCCCACAACTAAGAGCGAACCTCCAATAGCAATAGGGTGGAAAAGTATAGGGAACAAAAAAATGGGATAAATAACAATGGTGATGCCAATAAAATGGATGTCATGGATGGGGATGAAATGAGAAATTTCTGATTGCAAGAAATGTTTAAGGAGAAGAATTTAACAATTGCACCATAAAGAAATGTTAGTGGGTCCTCCCCAAAGTAGGTTCATGCCCTTTATGCCCTGAAAAACCCACAACCCAAAGAGTCCATAGGCTCTAGGAATGACATATGGAAACAATGGTTAAAGACTAACCCACAAGAATTTACCAAAGAATGATAATGCGCCTACTAGGAGATAGAATAATCATAAAATCAGCAATGAGGTGGAAAATGGGAAGAAAGATAGAGAGTAGAAAATGGAATGGAATCCCAAGAGAAAGGTTGTATAAAATCCCTTGTGTATTTTATGGTTAAGGTAACTAAGTAGAACTCAAACTCAAACCAACCACATGCAGTGACCTCGCATCAACACACCTAGCTAATCCATCCCCTTGAAGCAACAAGAATGCTTCCCCAAAGAGTCACCACCATTCCAAAAAGAGCAAGATGGAGAAGCAGGAAGCAAGAAAGGGCCTTAACTAAAGGGAACCTTTAGGCATGGGTAACATGTATTTCTAGTGCCATAACTAGTTCTTGTAGCCTATATTTCTTTATTATGTCTAAGG
>MNCI01011325.1:398389-411473 GCA_015680685.1 Gnetum montanum
TTTTTTTTGCATGAGAGCCACACCATGAAAAGACTTATTTGATTTATTCAACTTCCTAATGTTTGGTCATCGGCAGAATGGCAGAGAACCCATGAAAAGCATCCAAGTACCCAAGAGAATAGCTAACACACATGCATCAAATCCCCTTGAAGTCACATCCTTTTAAACCATTTAATCCTTCCTTAGTTTGAAGATTACGAAGCCACCAATTCATTAATAAGTTTAATTAGGAAAAGGGATAGTACAGTTCCAAGATCAAGAGAGACCATAGAGTTGAACGGAGGAATGGACGGTGTGGACTCATTGCCCATTTTATCAAAAGAACCATATCATGGTATCAACATTGAAAATCAAAGGTAAAAACCCAACATTAATAATCAACACCATTATAGTACAATCCACCATCATGAGCACTTATTATATGAAGAATAAAAGTAAATCAAATAAAGAAATAGGAAACAATATGAACAATGGTGTAAAATAGAAATAAATAAAATTGTAAACAAATGTGAAACAAAAATACAAAAAAAGAAAAAAGAGCTAAGGGCTTAGAATGGTTAGCATTGGTGGCCATCTCCCCCACGACTGAGTTGAAAGGAGGAGATCCGAAATAGCGAGCAGGGTTGTCCACCAATAGAGGTAGTATTGGTACTAGCTATTCTAAGCTTATGGAAAGGTTTGATTTGTTGGATGTTGACCAAAAATTTCTTATCTAGTCTCTCAAGTTTGTAAATCATCATGGCCCCTAAAGGAAAAGTTGCATAAATAATATGAGGTCCTTCCCACAGCATTTGAAATTTAGTGCATTGTGGCATGTGTGTGGGATTCCAGTATAGAACCTTATCTCCTGGTTGATATTTAACTTTCCTAATTTTTAGATCATGACGTCGTTTATTGAAGGCCTTATGCAATTTGTTAGATGACAGGGCAGCTAATCGGTTCTCATTTAGCAAGTTAAGGATCATTAACTATTATTTTTGTGCTAGATCAAGGTCAAGGTTGAGATCACATGCCATAGATAATGTACAGATTTCTACCTTAATGGGAAGCATTGGAAGTTTCCTATACACTAACTCATAGGAAGAGTAGCCTATAGGAAGTTTCCATGTGGAGCGGTATGCCCAAAGATCATCGTTCAGTTTGGTGCTCCAGTCTCTCCTATACTTGCTAATAGTTCTTGTCAATATTTTCATAATCTCCCTATTGGTGACCTTGACTTGACCATTCACTTGAGGGTGGTATGTAGTAGTTAGTTTTTATTTAACCCCTAAGAGTTGCATCAGGTTTTGACAAGTTGCACCTATAAAATGTGTGCCATCGTCAGAAATAAGTGCATGAGGCATGCCAAACCTGTTTACAATTTGTTGTTAAACAAATTTTGTAGCTATAGATGATGTACAATCCTTAACAATGGCTACTTCTACCCATTTTGTAAAGTAGTCAACAACAACAATAATGTAAGCTTTCCCATTGGACATTGGTGTAATGGGCCCCATAAAATCAATTCCCCATATGTCGAAGGGTTCTATAGGTTGAATCCATTGATGCAAACCCTCCATTCTAGCAATAATTCCCCCATCACGTTGATAGCACTCATAAGATTGGAAGAAATGATGGGCATCCCAGAACAATGTAGGCCAATAATATCTTGCAAGTAGGATTTTAATGGCTATTCATCTCCCAACATAATGACCCCCACAAGGACCCTCATGAGCATCTTGGAGAAATCGTAGTTGATTTATATCTAGAATGAACCATTGAACCAAGGCATCAAGAAATGCTTTACAAAGTTTCCCATTGATCTCCATAAAATACTTGGCTCAGTGAAGGAATTGTTGTTTCTTTTTAGCATCTAACTCTTGTGGTGTTTATTGTGTAAGGAGATAGGTGAGAATACTACTATACCAGTTTGTTTCCATGGTCAATTGATTAGTTACTACACCTACAAAGAGAAGTTTATCAAGGAAATGATTAGAAATTGGATACTTATCCTCTTTTTTGTTCCATTGCAACTGAGATAAATGATCAACAACTACTTTCTCGATGCCCTTATGATCAATCATTGTAAGATCAAACTCTTGTAAGATTATGATCCATTGTATGATGCAAGGGCTTCCCATTGGTTTATTCATTAGGAACCTTATTTCACTATGATCTGTGTGCATGAATACCTTATAGCCCAAGACATAGTGCCTAAATTTTTCTAGTGCAAACACTACAACCATTAATTCTTTCTCTGTTGTGGTGTAGTTAAGTTGTGCACCAACAATACTTCTACTTGCATAGTGGATGTAATAAGGATGTTTTTGGTCATCTAATTGTGTAATTATGGCTCCTAAAGCATAGTTGGATGTGTTATTCATTATGTGAAATGGTCTGGACTAGTCAGGAGCTTGTAGAATGGGTGTTTCTACGAGCTTCTATTTTAAAGTTTGGAAAGCTAGTTCGCATTCCCTAGTCCATTTGAAAGGTACATCCTTTTTCATTAGTTCAACCAATGGTTTTTCAATCTTTGAAAAGTTCTCAATAAACCTTCTGTAGTAACCATTGTGTCCAAGGAATGATCGGATATCTTTTATAGTTTCAGGTTTCCGAGTGATTCCTTGGATAACGTTGATCTTTTTGGGGTCTACCTCTATCCCTGTTTGCAAAATATTATGCCCTAATACAATGTCTTCTTGGACCATTAAATGGATTTTTTTTCCAATTGAGCCTTAAATTGGTTTCTACACATCACTTTAGTACTTGCTCTAACCGGTCCAAGGCTTGATCAAAGTTCACTCCGTAAGTGGAGAAGTCATCCATGAAGACTTTCACAACATTTCCTATCTACTACTAGAATATGCTTAGAACTAATCGTTGAAACATTACAAGGGCATTACATAAGCCAAATGGCATCTATTTGTATGCAAATGTTCTCGAAGGATTGGTGAATGTAGTCTTGGCTTGGTCTTCTAGGGCTATTTGTATTTGGTTGTATCCACTGTACCCATCCAGAAAAATATAGTAGCGATGCCCTGCAATGGTATTTAATACTTGGTTGACAAATGGAAACAGAAAGTGGTCTTTCAATGTTTCCATATTCAGTAGCCTAAAATCTATGCACACCCTTCATTTACCTCATGTTTTGGGCATAATAACTAAGGGACTAACCCATTCACTATCAAAAATGGGGTATATGAACCTAGCTTTTAGAAGCTATTCGATTTCTTCCTTAACCACTTGCTTAAGCTTTGGGTTAAGTCACCTCAGTGGTTGTCGTCGAGGCTTCATGGAGGGGTCGATGTAAATTCTATGCTGGCATATCCTAGGATTTTTTCTAGTTAATTCAGAATATGACCAAGAGAAGGCCTTCAACCATTTTTTTATCACCTTCAGTAGTCTCTCTTTCTATTCAGGAGTGAGCTTCAGGTTAATAATTACCGATTTTTCATCATTAAGAAACGTGTACTCCATATTGGTGGGCAATGATTTTAACTCAAGGGGCTCCAGCTCAAACTTATCATGGATTTCTAACTTCCCCTAGTTGATATTTTCAATGTCAAGACTTGGAAGTTGACAATGGACTTGCTCTAATGTATCTATGCTATCGATGTAAGTGCAAGTCAAACCCTTAGTTGGTTCCATGTGTATAGTTGAACTACTCTCTTGATCAGCTATTAGCCACTTGGTGCCTTCTTGTCTTGTGGCTACTGCATATAAGCATCTTTTTATATTAGTCACTTGTGCATACTGATTGCATGTAGGCAATGTTAAACGTTCTACAAACCATGCCTTCTGCACGCAATTACACCCTATGTCACTGTATGTAATGCATGGAACTTTCTTCTTCTCAATCTTCCCAAATGTATTTTCCTTTGATATTTCTAGGGAAAGATCATAGATTCCTAGGAACTTCCAAGCTTTTTTTGTTATAGGGTAATTAATAATTCTTGATATAATAACATTAAAAAATGAGGCAATTATGATAATCTTTGATACAATATTCTTTTATAATCTTCATTATCCCTTCTTTGTCTTCTAATGAATCACAGTTTGTTAGGCCTTGACATCGAATCCTTGATATCGGGTACGCGATATCATAGCCTGGATAATGATATCGTGATTCCTATGTTGGCCTATAAATATAGCACTTAGGCGCATAGGAAAGGGACTTTTGGTAAGTTTTAGGATTGAGTCTTTTTGTTAGTTTTTAGTTAGTTTTTAGTTCCTTTTCCAAGTGCATGCCCATAGTGTGATGTTTGTAATTTTACGGAACCTTTGTTTGAGTGTGATATACTTGGACACACACACAATTAGTAATAAAGATCAAGATTACTACATCATTGCAGCATTCACTTAGTTTTTAATTGTTTAATTGCTAATTATTATTTATTGTTTTCTTATTAAATATTTCTTTATCATAATTTACTATTCCTGTTGTTAATGCAGAATGAATACATCTTAATCACGAACATTTAAGTGTAACTACTTGGTAACCCAGTAGCATATCTAGTAGTGCTTAAGCAATGTGCACTTGGTAACCCTAGAAGTAGTACATGAGGTTCAAGATGCATATGGATGATTAAGGGTGGATGCTTTACTTTATATTGTTTATTAGCTTAATCAAGATTATTTATCATTGTCCCTAGGAGTAGCCTAGTGTTAGAAATTACATCATATTCCTCACTCTAGACTAGACCATACATGACAAAGCAAATACTAGTCCAGGTGGGAAGACAATGAACTATGATCAACATATAACTGTCTAAGTGCCATAACTAGTCTATCTGTTGAGTTCGATCAAATTGTGCGTACATGCTCGTATTTCTATGGTTGAGCATAGGGATACCTCGTCGCTCTTCATTAGTGCTATTGCTAGGGACGGTGCTAGTTATCTAGATCAGTTATATCATACAAGATCACTGTAATGAACTATCAAAAATATATCTTTTTAGAAAGGAAATTAATTGCAGAAAAGTCACACACAATTCATAATAATGTATCTCTCACAAGAAAATGTTAACACAACAACTAGGGAGAAAATTCATTGGAGAAGCAATGCAATTTATGACAACAAAGAAGTTTGGACTACTCAATCTTGTGTAGGAGTCTCATATGTTAATGAACACCCCAACAATACTTAAGGACTCTTTTCATCCAACTCAGATACATTTAGTGCAGATGGGACATCCCATAGAATGAGGGGGCCTATAAGGCCTAGGGCCTTCTCAATGATTAGCAAGAGTGCATCAGGGGATGATTGGAAGACTTACAAAATTCATAACAAGTCTTCGAGTTCTCTCTCTTCCTTTGCTCCTTCAACGTCAAGTTATGACATAGATGACCATTTCTCAAGGGGTCAACATAGAAGCAAAAGTGAAACCCACAGGAAAATTCAGGAACACCAACATGAACAAAGAAAACATCGTCCCAACTCATAAACTCATAACCTATTTAGTGGCGATGAACCCTTGCTAGCCACTAAGAGCCTAATGCATATACAAGAGGCTATTCGAATATCCCATAGGCATCATAAGGAAAGTCGTCTACCCAGACTTGATTTAAAAAACTTTCCCAAGTTTTTAGGAGGCTATGATTTAGATCCACAACATCATTTACAAGCCTTCTATGATGCTTGTGTATGGAACAACATTGATAATGGGTGGCAAAAATTTAAGCTCTTTCCTATGACACTCATTGGCCAAGCAAAAGTATGGTATAGGTCTTTAAAACCAAAATCAATTTACCATTGGCTGAAAATGATAGAACTCTTAAATGAAAGATATCAAATCTGTGCAAGAGTGTCAGCCTTGAGGAGACAAACTTAGGAGTGAAAACAAGGGCAACATAAATCCTTGAACATGGCCTTAGAAAGATATTACTCATTTTTAAACAACTACCCATGCCATGGGTTCTTTGCAAAAAGGCTAATGTATCACATCATGGATGGGCTTTATAATGAAACAAGGGAGACCCTAGGGATGTATGCCCTAGGTCAACTATATGAACTATGAACCCACCAATTCCAAGAGCTTATTAAGCAAGTAGCAAAATAAGAAGAAGAAATAGCCAATTGGGGAATGTTGAAAGATCTCAACAAGATCAAAATCTTAAAAGAACAAAGGTCCATAATCATGAAGAGGAGAAATCAACTCACCTCAAGGAGATGGAATCATCTCCATCTTTGCCAATACTACAATCACTAGATGAAATTAAGGTAAGGATCAATAAGATGATGGAATGGGTACATGAAAAACGTGGAGAATATGCAAACATTATTGGAGGTACAACCATGCAAGATCACCCTGACACCCAGAATAAATAGAGGGTGCCAACCCAAGGAACGGGACAAAACACCATTCAACAACAAGAAAAGAGGACTGAAGGAAATAAGGATAGGGGTCCAACTACAAATCATAAGTATCAATGCAATGTTTGCTTATAAAATCACCCCAAAGACCAATGCCCAAACTTGTCACATCTACATGAATATTGGAGAAGAATGCTACATCCAGATTTCGTATAGAAGTACTGTGTTCAACCATAGTAACAAAATCCCCAATCATGGGGGAGACCATCACCGAACTGGCCTCCACCTTTGTATGCCCCAACACGAAGTGTTTATTATGTTCAACACCTTATTTCTCCAACTATATCAACATCCTCTACTTCACCTCATCATTATCATTCTCTTGAGTATCATCAATCCATGTCCTCTCCTATGGGATCACCACCTCATGTTCCTTACACTCCTTCTTATCCTCAATATTCTCATCCTTCACGTCCTTCTACATGACCACCAGTAGCACCAAAAGGTTTTGCACCATAGCATCAACCCACGAACATTACTTATGCCACTACTATCAATAGTAGTGGACGTCCTCCACAACATTGAAAACATCCTTTCTTTAGGCATGACTGTAGAAAGATAGCACAGTTCTAAAACCACTACACCCTCTAACTTAGCACAAGCCCAGCATTGTGATGCACCTTCCTCTTTGAACTCAATGCCTCCTGTTACCTTATCCAGGGCACCAATTAACACTCCAACAACCATGTGACCTAATGGATATAACCATGTAGGGAGACATCTCAATTCTTACATACCATCTTATGGTCACGGGTGCCATAGTGGGTTAGCCTCTTATCACATAATCACATCTTATAATCTATCCCATTATGCCTACTTTAATCAAGTGTGTGAACCTCAATTTGGGTATATTCCTACCACCACATCAAAAGACACCCAATGGTTTGGGTATGAACAGACCCCAATGTTTCCAACATGCATGGATCCAAACTTTCCATTTATTAATTCTTGCCATGATTCAAGGTTTAGTCATGGGGGATACCCCCCATTCTAATAGGTATAATTAGTAAATGTTTTTCCTTTTCTTTAATTTTACAAATTTTTTTGTTTTCCAATTTTTCATTTTCAATTTGTCATTTTATCTTTTTGAAGGTAATCTCATCAGTGAATAAAATACTCATGTGACTCATCAGTTAAGGTGTTGTTCTATGCTATGAAGTCACAGGTGACTAATTATTTGGAAAATGAGCCCATAACATCCACCCACCCACTCTAGTAATAAGAGGTTCTACTCTAGGTACAATGATATTCTTGTTATCATTAAAACTTAAATTACCTTTGTACTCATTATGTCCAAAGAGAAGAGTGATAGACTAAGAGGGAATGATGAGGGTGTAACATCAAGGGGACTTGTGGATTCTCTTCGGTGACATGTGTATGTGCTATCATGAAGTTTGGTTGTACTAAGATCCTTGTAGATCTAATGAAAAATGGGAGTAAGAGTTCTAATAAAGGCACTCAAGAAAAGAATGTAATGTTTTTCTAGGGGGTCCCACTAGAAAGACATGCACCCATGCCTAAAGGTTGGTGGCTTCTCTAGATTACTTTTGGAAATGACAAAGTTCCAAAGCAACCAAGTGAATAAAAAAAAGAAAGAAGAAAAAAAAACAAAGAAAAGATTAAGAATAATGTGTCGTAGAGAAATTCCAAATCACTCCTCCCTTGTACAAAACACCAAGTGATTGTACACCTTGCTGTCATGATGCTCTTATGGTTGTCTATCATTGGATGAAACGATGCCTTGTCATTGGTCAGAGGTATGGACTTGGTTTGGATTTTGAAGTGAAAGGTTAATGATACATTAATCATGCTCCAAAATCAGGAATCATTGTGCCTAGGGTAGGTTACCTCACATCCCAATCTTTGTAATCCCTCCTACGATTCGTTTGATCCCATATTTCTAATTTGTGTCTTGTGTGGCATAGAATTCATACCTCATCGTAGTGTTATTTAACATGTGTGTGTTTTCTTGCACTAGTGCGGATTGCATTTAACCCTTCTAGTACCTATAAACATTTTAAGGTGTGATTACGTAAGGGCATGATAGGTTGGAAACTACTTTGGGGAGGACCCACTTGCGTAACTTTTGTAATATGTACTTATTGCACACTACCACATCATCTCACACCCTCTGAGTACTGCATTGCTAAATTTATTCTTTCTTGTATCATCATTGTAACCCAATGTCCCTATGCACCACAACATGTCCTTTTTCCTCACCCTATTCAAGAACTTCATTATATAATTCCACTTCATTACACTTTTGGTGCTGGTATGTCTACTTAAAATTACCCTAGATCCTTCAAATTTACCTTAAATCCTTTCTTTTTAGCCATGGAAATTTGAAAATTTATCAATTTTGTGAAGTACCCTATTTTGGAAGGGACACGATATCGAGTCTGACGCAATATCAGGTCCATGCTAGCATGTATGTGATATCGCACCTATAAAATCTATATATACGGATCCCCCACTCCCCCCTCCCCCCGGTGCATCAACATCATTTTCAACTATTCACATGAGGAAAGTTGTTGATATTTTCTTCCATGAATTTTCATGCTTTACACACCTATCATGTAAACATAAATATCTTACTCATTAACACTTTGATTCTCCTTCTAATCAAACCTTCTTAAACCCGAAGTGTTTAACTTAGTCATGGGGGAAGGGTATGCTCCAAGTTGCACATAACATTTTTGAAATCCATTGTTATCTGAAGGATATCATAGGGGTAAGTGATCTTAAGGAATGCTAAGAACTTATGCCAAACTAATTTTATTTATTCACCCAAACCATGGAAATTACTTTTGAAGTCACCTAATCAAATTGGACTTGACATTAAAACTTTTAGGGGAATTTTCTTAAAAATTTCTAACTCTAGAATCATACTAAGTAAGAATTGAATTCATTAAAGGAAATGAGTAAGGTATAAGATAATTAAATTTTGTTAAATAGCCTTACTAATAGTTGATGCTGGTGTGATTATAGATGGCCCCTAACCGAGGACAANAAATGAGTAAGGTATAAGATAATTAAATTTTGTTAAATAGCCTTACTAATAGTTGATGCTGGTGTGATTATAGATGGCCCCTAACCGAGGACAACAGGGAGGACTCTCTCAAGGTGCATCTAAATGCCTAATGAGAGGTAGAGGCCAAGGACCTCTTGTAGAACATGCAGAGTAGAAGGCACAATCATTTAGCATTTATCAAGAAACTCCTATTACTACATAATTTGGGCATGCAGAAGGTGGAGAAGGTAGGGCACCTGAATAGGGACAACATCTCACATTGTCTCCGGAGTGTGTTCAAGTAATTTAGGAAAGGTCCATGTTAGCTGCAGTGATCATGGAACTTAATTTTGGACCTTTTACCAAATTTTCCCCTGAGATAGTTAGAGATCAACTCAAAGGATCTCCACTATGGCCTGTTATCTCAAAGAGTGGTGAATGGTATTTAGGGGAGACGTACCAATTTTGGCATAATAAAGAAGAAGGCACCACTATTGACATTGGTGGGATTTCAATCGATTTCTCTGCTAAGGCCATTTTGGAAGTTATGAACCTTTTGAATACAAGGCCTAAGGTTGCTCATCTATCCACTCACTTAGATGCTGATGAACAAAAAATATGGTTAAAAATGGTGCACAGCAAGAAGGACAAAACATATGAGGAGCTCACCCTTGAAGAGAGAATCTATTTCAAAATTGGCACCTATCACATCTTTTCAACAAAAGGACTAAATAGGATTTCCACCTATGACTAGAGGAAGCATAATTTTGATGGGAAAGGCTGATGCCAATCTACCCCATCTATATCTCATGGAAATATTGAGGTAGTTTGAAGAATGTAAGATAGGGATGTTTGCATTGCCTTTCCCCTGTCTAATCAGGAAGCTGTGTCGACATGCTGGAATTCTAAGGAATAATAATGACGTGCCCAAAAAAGCTCAAAATCCCACATATGCTAAATTACTGAAGCCACCAGCACTAAGAAAGATGCTAGTGAGACACGAGAGCCTGAGAAAGAGTATATGGTTGGGCCCACTACACCTCAAATAGCAGGGCCTAGCCAACTTCTAGACACAAGGCCCAATCAACGACAAGAAGTATGGCCCAACATGCAACCCACAGGCTAGCAAGACCAACCACCACTACCATCACAAGATTATTGATCGTTGATGAGCCATCTCATGACCATTGCAAAAATGATCAGTTAGGGAAGTCATGATGAGGCTAATCTCTTCAAGATAATTGATGATGTCACATATAGTCCATTATCTTAATTGATCTTACATAGGGTGAGGTTTCTATACAAACAAGAGGAGGGAAATCACATTGGTCACAACAGATTTTTTGAAATGCTGCATCTTTTCAAGTGCAATTAGAAATTGGTAAAGGCATCACAGTAGTGGTCATGTAACACAAGGATGTAGTTGGAGTAGCAGAAGTGATCACAGACCACATCAAAGAATCATTCAATGTTCCTATTGTGCCATAGGTGGATCTCACAGGAGCACACGATGCTCAAGTCTTAGCCAATCCCTTAATGACTACTACAGAACATGAGGATGTGCTAGATCAATTACTACAAATAGGACAAGTAGTGACATCCTTGTTTGACATCCCTCAAGATGTCACAATAGCACAATCAAACTTGATTTCCATGAAACAAAAGCTGGTCATGGCTAAGGTTAGGGCCAAACATGTAGAAGATGAGTTGAGAAGACTCCAAGAGAAGTTCGCTGCCCTGTAAGCTGCATAGTGGGATCCATCCCAACTTATCCTAGCTGACCGGCTAGAGTTATTTTGAATGAAGAAATTGAATAAACTATTAGAAGAGAATAAAAGGGTTACAAGGGAGAAAGAGAAGGTTGATTAGGATTCTTCAAAGGCACAAGCCCAAACATATGCACATGCTAAAGCACTCAAGGCCTTACAAGAAGAAAATAAACTCATTACTGCTGAGAATCTTTGGTTAATCACAATTGAAAAAAAAAAGAATGTTCTCAAGGAGAATTTTCAGCAAATGCAAGGATAATTAATAAGGATCAACTAAGACATGAATTGCTTAGCTAGAAAAAACATGACCCTCTCAATGGAGGAGGTACATGCCATCCATCAGAAAATGGCCATTGAAATAAGTGCATGGTAGAATGAGGCTAAGTGACATGAGAAGCTGAAAGAACATTTTATGGACCAGGTGTGGATGTACAAGAAGATCATTGAAAAAGAAATCCATATGACTAAGACCCATATCAATAATTTTAGTGCTCAGAACACTGACTAGTGGGCCATATTGAACACCTACACCTTTGCTTACCAAGCAAAACTAAAGAGCTCAAAACTACAGATCCATGATCTCACTAAATACATGGAGTTGGCAAGCCTACAGTATGCCAACTTAGCCATGTTAATAGCAGGATTCCCAAGGACAGAGTTGGAGAAGTAGGTAGCTACCACCTATGTCAAATATGAAGTAGAATTTTCTGAACATAAAAAGACATTGCAAAAATTAGAGGTAGCAAATTTTGAGTTAGAGGTGGTCAAATCTAACTACCAAGGTTAGAAAGATGTTGCAGAAAATTTGGCTTGATGGATCATGACTTATCAAGAATGTAGAGATAAACCTAGAGCCTATGAGGAGGAACATCAGTTATTTATGGCTTGGTAATTCAAAGCCAATCAAATGTTTCGGAAACTGCCATGTCCATGGGAGGTGCCAACCCTGTCAAATATTAGAACATCAATATGGATGGTACACGATCCTTGAACTGAAGAAGAAAAGCTTCAGGCACTCCTTCAAAGATATCCATTTCCAAAGCCTAGAGCACAAGATAAGGGGAAGAGGCCCATGGAAGAGCCACCACCATTAGGAACCACATGAGTTCCAACAATTTTGTCTTTTGTATTCTATGTTGGTGTCCTAACTTTATTTTGTTTAGCTTCACACTACGGTAGGAAATAATTCATAGTTAGTCCATAATTCTATACCTATCAACTATGTAATCAAATGAACTCATTCTCATTTTTATTGTTTGACTCGAAGTCGAGTTGTTATTCAATCATGGGGGTATGATGAATTGTAGTTTACCAAGCCCCGATATTCGATCCTTGATATTGGGTATGCGATATCATAGCCTAGATAATGATATTGAATACACGATATCATGATTCCTGTGTCTACCTATAAATATAGCACTCAAGAACATAGGAAAGGGAGTTTTGGTCAATTTTAGGATTGAGTCTTTTTGTTAGTTTTCAATTCCTTTTCCAAGTGCATGCACACAGTGTGATGTTTGTAATTGTATGAAACCTTTGTTCAAGTGTGACGTACTTGGACATGCACACAATTGGCAATAAAGATGAAGATTACTCCATCATTGTAGCATTCACTTAGTTTTAAATTATTTAATTGTTAATTATTATTTATTATTTTCTTAGTCAATATTTCTTTATTGTCATTTACTATTCTTGTTGTTAATGTGAAATGGATACATCTTAATCATGAACATTTAAGTGTAACTACTTGGTAACCCAGTATTGTATCTAATAGTGCTAAAGTAATGTGTGCTTGGTAACCCCAGAAGTAGTACATGAGCTCCAAGATGTGTACGGATGATTAAGGGTGGATGCTCCTTGCACTTAGGCTAGATTAGATTTTACTTTATATTATTTATTAACTTAATCAATATTATTTCTCATTGTCTCTAGGAGTAGCCTAGTGTTAGAAAT
>MNCI01011328.1:22107-56898 GCA_015680685.1 Gnetum montanum
AAGTCTTGTATTAGAGACCGTTCACATGTCATCCCATTAGTTCCATTTCCCCTAATAATCCCATACCTACCTGATATCATTGTAAAGAACTCGAGGACGAGTTTTCATTCAATCATGGGGGTATGATGAGACGCGACATGCACTGAGCCGCTATATCGCGTCTTCCCCTGCGATATCGCGTACGCGATATCGCGGTCCGCCGCCATATCTATAAATAAGAGGCGGCACTCCCTTCATTTCCCAATTCTGGCTAGAAGTAGCGAAGCTCTGGCAGATTGATCACTCCAGAGTTAGAATTTTTCCCATGTGCCCACAGTAGGAGTCCTAGAGTGAACGGCTCTTTATTCGAGCAGCTTGTAACCTGAACCCAAGTTGTGTACAGCAATAAAGACGAACTTGATTGGATAAACCTTGCAGGACGTGGCTTTATTTATTGTTGTTTATTTACTACTTTCCTAGTGCGCACAAGTACGACTTGATTACGAGCATCTATGGACGTGTACGGCTAGTCAAGGAATCGGCTGCTTGTCGCAACGCATGAGTGCGACTTGATTACGAGCATTGGCTGCTTGGTAACCCAGTAGCGTATTCCAGGATTCTGCGCTTGGTAATCCTAGTGGTAGTCCAATGTGTACGGCTAGTCAAGGAATCGGCTACTCATTGCTAGGCTAGAACGTGTGATAAGTACGACTTAGTTACGAGCACCCACGGATGTGTACGGCTAGCTAAGGAATCGACTGCTTATCACACTTAAGCTAAATAGGTGCCTCAGTACGACCACTTCGAGCACTTGCGTTATGTGTGGTGATCCCAGTAACAATTAGCGTTTGGTAAGCCACAGTTGCATAGTTCAGGGTGTGTCCGGTGAGTGGGAACGGATGCTGACACTAGTTAACTTAGACTTAGGACATTAGTTAGAGTCAGTTAGTTTCTCAACCCTTTCCTCTGATAGAATAGAAGATAAACTGAAAAAATACCAAAAAAATCACATACCTCAGACTTGCTTAACCATACACCGTGACACTTACAAGCAAGCCTGGGAAGACAATGAACGATTAACCCCAAGTGTTTCTTGTGGTGTTAAGGCATTTATTCTGCGGAGTTCGACCGGATCGCGCGTGCACACTCGTATTTGTATGGTTGAGTGTAGGGGTACCTCGCCACTCATCAGGTGGATTCCCCCACGATTAGGGTTGTTGCCACTATGATCGAACACAGTATCTCTGTATGAACTCTGGATGTAATGTGTTTCCCCAATGCTCTTGTAAATGTAACAAGATTGGGCATTGGCCTTTGGGGTGATCGTACAAGCATATGTTGCATTCATACGTATGATTGGCAATTGAGCTATTATTTTCCTTATTTCTTCTTTCCGATTGTCCACTATTTTGTCCTGCTTCTTGTGTTGTCAAAACTCTATCTCCAATATTGTTGATAAATTCTCCACACTTTTGATACGTCCATTCCAACATCTTATTGATCTTTGCCTCAGCTTCTTCTAATGATTATTGTATTGGCAAAGATGATTCTTCCACCTTGAGATTGGTTGGTTTCTCCTTTTTATGATTATGGACCTTTGTTAAGTTGAGATTCTGGTCCCATTGAT
This sequence comes from Gnetum montanum, assembly GCA_015680685.1. NCBI lineage: Eukaryota > Viridiplantae > Streptophyta > Gnetopsida > Gnetales > Gnetaceae > Gnetum > Gnetum montanum. The sequence goes on from MNCI01011328.1 coordinate 23,714, forward strand.
GTTTCTCAACACTCTCCCATCTAGACATTTCTCCTTCTTATTTTGCTACCTGCTTAATAAGCTCTTGGACTTAATGGGTTCGTAGTTCGTATAGTTGACCTTGGGCATACATTCCTAAGGTCTATCTTGTTTCATTACGCAACCCATCAATGATATGGTACATTAGCCTTTCCTCGGAAAACCCATGGACTGGACAGTTGTTTAATAGTGCATAATATATTTCTAAGGCCATGTCCAAGGGTTCATGTTGTGCTTGTTTCCATCCTTGGATTTGTTTCCTCAAGGCTGACACTCTTGCATAGGTTTGATATTTTTCGTTAAATACTTCTACCATTGTTGACCAACGTTGTATCGAATTTGGTTTTAACGATCTATACCATACTTTCGCTTGGTCAACGAGTGTCATGGGAAAGAGCTTAAGTTTTTGCCAACTATTATCAATGTTGTTCCATGTGCAGGCATTGTAGAAGGCTTGTAAATGTTGATGTGGATCTAAGTCATAGCCTCCTGAAAATTTAGGAAAGTTGTTTAAATCGAGCCTTGGTAGAAAGCTCTCTTTACGATGCCTACGTGAGATTCGAATAGCCTCTTGTATTTGCATTAAGCTTGTAGTGGCCAGTGGGGGTTCATCGTCATCGGGTAAGTTATACTTTCGTGTATTGGGATGACGTTGTTTTCATTCATGTTTATAGGAAACTCCCACTTCAGGTTGTATACTCCAATCTTCATTGTCATAGAGTTCGTTGGTTCTCCAATGAACTTCCTCACTAAGTGTGGCATTATTATAATATTGTATTAGAGGCATTTTTTAAGGTGGTGTGTGAATTTGAATGTGACTTTTTATAATTACTTCTTTCTAAGAGATATATCATTAAGTCCTATACAACGACCTTGTATGATATAACTAATCTAGATAACTAGCACCGTCCCCAGCAACGGCGCATATGATGAGTGGCGAGGTACCCCTACACTCAACCATACAAATACGAGCATTCTCACATGCGATCCGGTCGAACTTTGCAAACGAACTAGTTGTGGCACCTAGACAGTTATCCTTAGGTTGCAGTTCGCTATCTTCCCACCTAGACTAGTATTATATTTATCACGTATGGTTTAGTCCAGAGTGAGGTGTATGATGTGTTCCTAATCTAATGCTACTCTTGAAGGCAATAGAAAGAGAATATTAACTAAGCTAAGCTAGGGGAGAAAGGGTAAGAGAATCTAATCTAGCCTAAGTGCAATGAGCATCTGTTCCTTGATCATCCGTACACATCTTGGACTTCGTGCATGACTACCACTAGGATTGCCAAGCGCAGATCCTAGGTACGCCACTGGGTTACCAAGTAGTCACACTTAAATGCTTGTAATCAAGTTATACTCATTCCGCTTTCTAAGAGTTCAAGGGTGAGAGACATTAATTATGAAAGTAGTAAATAACAATTAAATAAATAAACAAAGTGAATGTTGCAATGATGAAGTAATCTCGATCTTTATTGTCGGTCATGTGCGTGTCCAAGTACGTCACACTCGAATAAAAGATGCCGTACAATTACATTCACCACACTGCGGGCAAACACTGGAAAATAATCTATCTCTGGAGGGATCAAATTGCCAGAGTTTAGCTATAATCTAACCTATTGATATGAAATAAGGGAGAGCTACTTCTTATTTATAGACATTGTGGCGAACTGCGATATCGCAGGGGAAGATGCGATATCACGTACGCGATATCGCGAGGGATGTGATATCGCAGCAGATGCGATATCGCGGCCCATGCGATATCGTGTCCCATCACCATGCTTAAAGGTAGGTATCTTCTTAGGAATCTTAAAAATAAAAAAAAGTGCAATTAATAAACTCCTCCCTTAGACAATACGCCAGGTGGTAATACTCTTTACAATAGTGGTAGCCTTACGATTGTGAATCCAAAAAATGAAACAATGCGATGTCACTAGAAAGTGGTCTAGACTTGGTTTGAATCTTGGACAGAAGGGCTAATGATTACTCTAACCACAAATTACACACAAGAATTCATGATGCCTATGGTAAGATACCTCATGTCCCAGTTTTAGTAATCCTTTCTATAATACATTTCATCTCATTGTATATTTAATCATAACTTGTGGGTCCATATAATATAGCATTATTTTCCCAATATGACGATACTAATATGTGTGTTTTTCTAAATAGGTATGTCTTACATTTAGCTTCTTAAGTGCCTAAGGATGCTTTTAGGCATGGTTATACAAGGGAACTAAGGGCTAAAGCCTGCTTTGGGAAGGACCCACTTCCACATCATCTTGTACCTTGCAAGATCATCCAATAATCTAATAAATACTTCCCTTACTTTCAAAGAATTTGTCGATGTACCTATAACCCTTCATCCATCTTCTATACACTTAATAAACTTTCATAGCCTGGAATTCCTTCTTTATGGACTTTAAATGCCTAATTTTTGATATCTGAGCATCATGGCTATTCTGAGATCCTATGGAAATGCTTATTGTCTTCCAATCATCCTATTTGACTCATTTTTTCCAAGAAAAATTGATAAAAAATTTGAATTTTTCTCAAGTCACATCGTTGATACGATGTATGAGCCCCTCATACGTCATTAATATGATGTCGTATCAACGACGTCACTTTAATGAAACAATATATATATCTGTGGGGAGTTAGCAAATTTTTCATCTTTCTCATTTGCAACAAGGGGAGGTTTTGCAATTTTCTAGTTGAGCTTTGACAAGCTAACTTCCAAATCCCATAACTTTGTCCCCACAGCTCTGATTTTCAAAATTTTTTGAACCTTGTTGATCCCAGAGCACTCACCTTAGTCATGAGGGGTGACATCAAGGACATTTGAGTTAAATTTTCAAAAAAAAATTCTAACATTAGAAGATAGTATAAGGGTAAGTAAGATGAAACACTAAAGATATTATCATGAATTAAGTAAATTCAATGAATCCTCCTAATAAACCATTCTAACTAATTCTAAGGCATTTTAAGTAAAAAGATAATAAGTGTGGGAGGTCATGGTAACTAAAGGAGCAACACTTAGGGGATAACATTTTGAAAATTTTTCTAACTCTGTAATCATCATAAACTAAGAATGCAATCTAACCATGAGTATGAGAAGGATTATGAACCATTAATTGCTGATTTAAACACTTTGGTAATCCTAAACTCTTGATTGATTGTAGATGGCCCTAAAGAGGATACCAAAAGAAGGATCCTCACAACCAAAAAAACAAAAGACCAAGAGGTCGTGGGAGAGGCTACACTAGAGAACAAACCTCATCAGCAAAGCATGTAGAGCAAGAAGCCTAATCTTTTAGTATTCACCAATAGACACTTGCTATTGAACACTTTTCTCAAGTAGACACAGAAGCACCATAAGCATCCAAACAAGGATAGCATCTTAGGCTATCACTAGAATGCCTTCAAGTCATCTAGGAGAAGTTAATCATGTTCACAGTCAATGTGGAATTGAATTTTGGCCCTTTCATGGAGTTTGCTCTAGAGGCCATAAGGACACAACTCCAATCATCTCCCCTATGGCCTACATTGTCAACCAGTGGTGAATGGTACTTAGGGGAAACTCTTCAATTCTAGCAAAATAAACAAGACGATGCCACTATGAAAATAGAAGGAATTTTAGTCATATTCTATAGAGGCAATAGCCAAAACCCTCAATATGCCAAATGAAGGAGCTAACATGACACAAATATCCAGAAGGTTTGATATAGATGCAAAAAGATTGTGGATACATAGAGCTTGTGGCAAGGAAGATAAGGAATATAGTGAGATGATTTCCTAGGAAAAGATCTATTTTAAGATTGGAACTTATCATCTGTTCTCAACCAAGAGGATTAACAAGATATCAACTTATGCTACCAAAGGAAGCACCATTTGGATGGAAAAATTCAACACCAACATTGCCTATCTCTACTTCCTCAAAATTCAAAGGTGATTCGAAGAGAAGAAGGCAGGGAAACCAACATTGCCATTCCCCTACCTAATTAGGAAGCTATGCAAATAGGTAGGCATATTGGGTTACATAAATGACATTTTGAGGAAAGCTAAAAAAGCTTCATGAATAGAGATGTCAAAACCAATGCCTCCAAAAAAGGATCAGCTAGAAAAGTAACCAGGTACTAAGGGAGTTATAGGCTCAACTCCTATTGATACTATCCAAGCTACTAGCCAACAACAACAAGCAAGACCTAATAGCCAACCACCAACTGACCAACAACAACAACAACAATAGCAACAAGTTTCACTACCGCTACCATAGGACTAAAGACCTTTAAATAGACCTTCAATGAGCCATGTACAACAAATTGCATACACAATATGTTGGGGGATAAGAGAGGGGGCCAATCTCTACAAGGTCAGAGAGAATGTAGTCAAACCCACAATTTCAATAGACCCTACAAGTGGGCAAATTTCATTGCAGTTAAGAGGAGGGGACGATTGGTCATAAAAAATCTTAGGGAACATTGCATTATTCCAAGTGATGCTAGAAACATGAGCAGGAGCCAAAATGGTGATCATGCAACATCAAGATGCAACAAGAGTCGCTAAAGTGATCATAGTTCTCATGAAAGAATCATTCGATGCTGCTATTGTATTGCCAGCCAATATTTCTAAAGTGAGAGATGCTCAAATGCTTACTAGTACCTCAATGACTCCTACAAAACATGAGGACATATTAGATAGACTACTATAGATGGGACAAGTCATACAAAATCTCTTTGATATCCCTAGTGACATCACTACAGTCTAGTTTGAATTAATTACCATCAAGGAAAAGTTGGTCATGGCTAAGACCAAGGTGGAGCATGCTAAAAATGAAGTCCAAAGACTATAAGAAGAGCTAGCCACCTTGAGAGCAAAAAGAAGAGATCTGATGTAGTTCATTATGCCAAACCAACTTAACTAGTTTAGAACAGACCATGTGAGACACCTAATCAATCATAACACGAAGATGGAGAAAGAGAAGGAAAAGGCAGTTTGGGATGCATCAATAGCAGAGGCACAAACATATGCACATTCTAAAGCATTAATTGCCTTGCAAAAAGAGAACAAATAGTTAGCTGCAAACAATGCAAAGTTGACCAATGTGAAGCAGCAAAAGAATGTCCTCAATGAGAACATTCAACAACTCTGAGAGTAACTAATTCGAGTCAACCAAGACATTAGCTACTTGGCCAAAGAGAACAAGATCCTATCAATGGAAGAAGTCTGTGTAATAAGACAAAAATCTACTAGAGAAATAAGTGTGTGGAAAAATGAGACTAAAAAGCATGAACGACTCAAGGGGCATTTTTGTGATCAAGTGGGCATGTATAAGTAGATTAATGAGAAAGAAATCCAAATGGTTAAAGCTAAGATTAGTTCAATTTCAGCACAAAATCTATACTAGCAACCAATTTTGGATAGCCTAGCCCATGTCAACCAAGCTGAAATAAAAAACAAAGACTTGTAGATTGAGGATCTCACAAAGTACATGAGGTTCGTTAACCTTCGTTATGCTAACTTAGGCATGTTGATAGCAGGTAAGCCTAGAAATGAGCTAGAATAGTAAGTAGTGGCCATGTATGCTTTGTATGAGAAGAAGTTTATTGACAAAAAGGATGCACTATAAAAGTTACATGTGGTAAACTCAAAACTTGAGATTTTCAAGGCTAGCTATCAGGGCTAGAAAGATGTGATAGCTAACCTGGCTAGAAGAATGTCAGGTTATCAGGAACTACAAAAAATGGTCAAGGTGTTTGAGGAAGAAAGGCGGCAATTTGTGGCATGGTACATCAAAGCAAATCAAATGTTCCCATAGCTACCATGCCCATGGGATGTACCGGCCCTATTACATATTACACAACATGCATGGACAGTACATGACTCTAGGACGGAAGAGGAAAAGCTTCAGGTTTTGTTGAATCGGTATCAATTTAAAAAGCCTAATGATAAGGGAAAGTAGTTGATGGAAGAGCCACCACCACCAGGAATATAAGCTACAACGAGCTTCTTTAGTTTTTGTCTTATTTTTTCATACACTTATGTCAAATTTTGCAAACATCATTGTGGCATTCCAAGTCATTTAAATAGTCAAGTTAGTCATGTATAGTTGAATCTACCTCCCAATTTTGTAAGGGACTCCATCCTCATTTTGTTCTAACTCAAGGACAAGTTTCTAGTTAGTTGTGGGGGTATGATAAAGTCAAGTTTTTTTTGTAAAACAACATCCTAACAATGATGTCATATCAACGATGTCATCACTTTTGATATGTCATCATTGGTACAATGTCTTGAGATGTGTGCACCCCTATAAATACAATACTTGGATGCACAATCTGCATAACTTTTCATTCCCATCATAACCAAACTCCTACAGTTTCATTTCTTGAATGTAGACTTAGTGATTAGAAGAGTCAATGCTTGCAGTGTGATGTGTTGTAGTTGAACAAAATCTTTGTTTGAGTAGTTTATACTTGGGCACAAGTTGTGACTAGAAATAAAGACCAAAACTATTTCTCATCATTGCAGCATTCCCTTAGCTTACTATTTTTACTTAGCATAATGTTTACTACTTTACTAGCATAATACTTTACCTTTCCAAAGCACTCTATTTTTACTTATTGATAGTAGGCGAAATGGATATGAATGATTTTAAGCGTTAAGTGTGACAATCTAGTAATCCTAGTAGAATCATTTCTTGGTTTGCCCAGTAGCGTGATACTTGGTAATCCCAGTGACAATTACATAAGCCCAAGATGTGGTTGGTAATTCAAGAATGATCATCCATTGTGGTAGGCTAGAATAGATTTACTTACTCGTTATTACTGAGACTTAGTACCTACTTTCATCTTTATCATGTCTACACTTAAGAGTATGAGTGGCCGATCAACATCAACTATCATATGCCTCACTGTAAACTAAACAATACACTTAGACTTTACTAGCTCAAGTGGGAAGACACCAATTGTGAGCTTAACTCAATGACTAGCATACCAACATTGATCATCCATGGATTACGATCGGGTTGCATGTGAACACTTGTAACTTGTATGGTTGGCTGCTGGATTGCTCCACTACTCATTAAATATTATGACTCCTAATGTAGATTTTCTATCATTATGATCTCCTCAATCAACATCTAAATAATCATGAAATTGTTCATTCCCTTTAGTATAGATGAGTCCATGATCTATTATGCCTTTAATGTATCTTAGAATATGTGTAAGAGCATTGAGGTGGCTTTGCCTTGGTTCTTTCATGAATCATGATAGGTAGGATGTAGCAAACTCAAGATATGGTCTTAGGCGGCATAGAAATCTAATAGTTTCAATTATGCTTCTATATTGAGTTGCATCCACAAGCGGTGTAATGTTTTTCTTTGTTATTCTTAATTATGAGAAAGTGGAGACATTGCAATGTTTTTCTTTGTTATGCTTAATTGTGAGGAAGTAGAGACATTATAATGTTTTTCTTTGCTATGCTTAATTACATTTTTGTGAGACCACAAAGGCTTAAAAAAAATTTGTTGCAAGGCTTTGAGATGGTCATGATGGATCTTGAAGACCTCATCATGCAATATCATTTCATGTAATTAGAACATGAGCATTAAGGGTTCTATGTTCCAAGAACATGCACATACTCTTATTGAACTTAAAAAACAATCCTTCAATGAAAATTTAAATTTGGAATTAGATATTGAGAACTAATTATGACATTCAAATTTCATCAATTCACCAAGCTACCGAGGCTTTGACATTCAAACTTAATTTAGGTTTCTGAAAATAAAAGGGAATGTAGAAAAACCCTAAACTTGATGTTTTTGTGTGAGCCCCCTAGATGTCATCTAACATTTCCAACAAGCCTTGAAAAGCACTGTACATCACCACTTGAGTTCCAAGTTAACAAGGAGGATAGACTCAAGATGGACTATGCCTTCATGTTCGTAGCACAAAGACTCTATGGTTTATTTTTGTTCATGGAAGCTATCATGTTGCTTGGTGCTAGGATATGCAACGGTTGCCATTCTTTTTAATATAGCTTTTGCTTGGATAGGATTTGTAGGATGGCTTTGTAAAATCTCTTATCCTTTGATTATTGGAGGATATTCAATGTTCACATGGTATCCTAAGTGACCAGATGTCCTTCCCACTTGTACTAGTGTTGGCCTCTCACCACCATCCCTCTCTGTTTCTCTATGTCTATCCCGTTGGGCGCAAAAGCATAATATTTGCTTTGATTGTCGTTAGGGCTAAGCTATGTTTCTTAGCCTTTTGCCTCTCTTACTCTTCAACGTTTTCATGTAATTAAAGAAAAACACGAAATGTGATTGTTCAAAACTTTTTTTCTAATAGCTTCTTTGTGACATTTTAATTTTGCTATCACACTTAATTATTTTTTTAGTTTTTTTAATGACTTAAATAGTTAACGTATTGTAAATTCCTTTATAATTCTTACATGTTAGGTATATGTTTTGGAAGATACTTAGTATAGAACATAATTTAACAAAAAAACATAATGCAATGAAAGCACCTTGTTTTGGTTTGTGAAACCTTAACGAAAAGGGCATAAAATGCACCATAGCAATGGTCTTGAACTTGTTGTGAAAGGAAGGTATGCTTTAGTTGACATTCTATTTCTCTCTACAATTGAGTTCTTCTTAATGAAATTCAGCCTTTCAAAAATCTTATTTACCCCATGCCACAGGCATGATGCATGACGCATGAGCATCGGCGGAGATGGCATTTCGGGTTCGAATCCATACGGAATAATTCGTCAAAGCAACAGCCGAAAGGCCTTTTAACGATCCTGTATTCTTTAAGAAATGAATGTCAATGGTCAACGAAAAGATGTTAAATTGTTAAGATTCTGGAAAATATGTTCCAAAAACTACTGTATCATGTTTTTTTTAGTTTAAAAAGGGAGGCCTGTTCTATAGTGGCCGGGTTAAAATCAAAAACACTCTGGTATTCTTGGATAATTAATTCTGAATGAAATCTGGTATTCTGGAAAATCCTCTTATCTGAGATTATCTTCTTTTAAAAACTGAGAAGAAACCAGAGGGAGCAATAAATTATTTTTTAAAAAGAAAAGATGGTTGTCTAAACTCTAAACAGTGTGAAGGCTGAATTGCACCTTTTTTTTGTTTTCAATTTTCGTGGCTAGGGTTCCAGACCAAAAAGTTGGAGGATTGTTGTTACCTCCAACGATTGGATCAAGCGCATGATCGACTTTGCATCTGTGTCTGCGGCTGGACCATACATAGTTCCACGCATTATAATTGAAAACAGTTTCAGTTTCATATAAGAAATTCATGTTTCCGGCGGAATAAATGTAATCAGGTCGTTCTCCACCTTAATCATTTGGTATTTTTTCGCCATGTTTTGAAGCATTTAATCTGAAACAAGTCCTAATTGCATCTGCATTTCCAAATTAGTTTCCTAACTGAGATATTGTTTTAGTCCAAGTTCAATGTATTGTTATAATTATTTTTTTCGCGGAAGATGAGGTTCCACTTTGCCGGGATTGCAGATACGAAGATATTTCGTGATGGATCTGTTGAGGACGATTAACCGTTTGCAGGCACATTTCTTTGTTTTGATACAAACGTAGAAACGAATTGGATGCAACTATTCCTTGGATTCTCATGATTTACAGGTGAGTTTACGGATTGCCCAGATGCTATTTTAATGCTAGGTCGGAAATTTTGTTTTGTTTTGTTTTTGTTCCTTTTTTATTTTTTTTTGGGTTCAAGAATATGAATTAAAGGTGGGTTCATATAGTTTTGTGCAGATGAATTAATGTGTGATATTGCTATCTTCTGTGATCTTGGATTGAGCATTGTGAGATCTATGAATAAGTGTAGGAGTTTTCTTATGATTGGTTTGGCATTGCTAAGTGAAAAGGGTGGTTTTGTTGCTAGAATATGAGAAATTGCAAGCTTTGGTTAATGGTTACTTTAGTAGAGAAAAGCTGCTGCAAGTTCATTTCCATTTTTTAAGTTAGCTTGGGCTATCTCTTAAGCAATAGCTGTCTGGCATGCAATATTTGGGCATTGCAGTTGGCAAGGTACAATCGCAGAAGCCAAAAGCTACCGAAGTTGAATTGGAATTCTTATATGATTTTTGAATTGCCAGTGTTTGGAAATTACAGTTTAGATTCATCGAAGGTTAATCACAGGGCAGACAAAATTCAATTAAATATCTGTCTTTGACATCATTCATTCATGAATCCTAGTTCCTGAGTTACCAAAACAGTTGGTCTCAGAAGCATGAGCTGACATGCCCTCTTTATTATACATATTAGGGCTGTGATTTTGGGCATGCTAGGCAGGCGAACTCGCCCCATAAACTCGGTGGGCTTTTCACCTGCCTTACTGAGTGCCATTGTTCCAGAAGTTCAAAGGTCCAGATTATTAGGTCCTTTGTTTTTCTGCAGATTGCTTGGGGGAATTGCAGTTCTCACTGTTATATTGTTGAGAGCAATATCCGGCAGCCAATTTTATATCTCTGCTCCGGATATGCCGCCGAGCCGTAAAAAAGTAGTATCTCTGAGACTTATTTTAATCACTCTGGAGTACAAGAAGTCCACTTTTAGTGGCAATGGCGTCTATGCACAGTCCATTGCAAGATCTCTTGCAAATAAAGGGAACACTGTCTTGGTTGTCAGTGCCAGACCCACAAACTTGACATTAAATTTGAATAACCAGTCAGATAAGCATGCTGGGCTTAAGCCAGAAGACAATTCTAACCTGTATGAGATTAGTATAGATGTTGATGAAACCAAGTGGGGAAGGCTAGATTGGAAATGTCCTTGGCAAAGTTTTGCAGATGGGATCACTAACAATGTGTTGAAAATTATTAGTGATTTTCAGCCTTCATGGATCCTTGTAGTAGATTGGTCTTCACTTCCTGCATTCCAAAGATTGATAGAACTTGCAGGAAAGCAGCAATGGCCTATGGGATATCTTAATTTTAGAATCTATTATATATCTGATTTCAATGGTGAAGAGGGTTTGTTGGAGAAGGAGTTTTATAAGAAGATGGAAACTCAAGCTGTGTCAATGGCGTCTGCAGTTGCTGCCTTGAGTTCTAGAGATGCACATATACTTCTAACTGAACTGGGATCTGGGATATCTGCTGGTGTGGTACCGAGGCCATTGTTTCCTCCCATTAGGGAAGACATTCGCCAAGTTGCCGTCTCATGGTTGGAAAGCTCTAATGAATGGAGGAAACAAAGAAAGTACATCTCATGCTGTGTGCGTCTTTCTCCAGAGAAAAATGCAGATCTTTTTGCAAGCATTGTTGAATCACTCTCTGATTTTTTGTCGTCAAGGGGAATTATCCCTTTCTTGTGTGCAGGAGCCCATGGAACTGGAGAGTATGCTAGTGAAATTAAGAAGCGTATAAGTGTTGCTGTTCCAAATGCAGTGATATACGAAGGTTTCATGGGCCCATCTCAGCTTGCAAGTGTTTATTCTCAAACACTTTTGAATATACATCCGTGTATATATGATGCATATGGAATGACAGTGGTAGAAGCGGCAGCCTTTGAAGCACCTTCTCTTGTGCATGTTGGAGCAGGTGGTGCAGTGGGTGCTGCTGAGTTTTTGGAAACAGAGAAGGGACAAAAAATTGCTTTGGATTTAACATCTCCTGTCCACATATTGGCAGTTAAAGTGAGGGAGATTCTTCTGGATGAAGAGAAGCTGTCACATGTGGGGAAGAACGCTAGAATGAGAAGCCTTTCATGGGATGAAAATGCAAATGCACAACAAATAGTGGAAATACTTGAGGCTTCTCATTCAGCTGGCTTAACATTGTCATAAAATCCCTCAAACATTCGACTTCAGAGTTCTGTGGATACCTAAAGATGTGATGAGTGTAAGCTATGTGCTGGGCATTTTGGATTAATGTTAAATAATAGATGCCAAAAAAATTTTCTTCTTTCAAGGTAGTTTTTGTTAGCTATAACAGTATTCAACAAATTGGGTTTAGTTTCTAGATTTATCTTGAGGGCATTGCACTCAGCTGTTTAGCTTATTAGAACTTCTTTTTAAAGAAATTTATGCAACTGCTAGTCACAGCATATGTCAGGCACATTGGACTGTATGTTTGCTTTTCTGATGGTAAAAAGAAATTGTTACATACAAGGATACTATCAAATTTAATTTTAGGATATTAAAATCCAGGTAATTTCAATTATTTTTTAATGACACCGCCTTCATGATTTTGATTAGTTAACAGATGAGGGTACAATTATTTTTTACATCTATCCTACTATGTAGTAGTAAGGGTTGTGCTACTAGCCTAGATGTCCTGTTGAAAAATTGAATAAAAGAAAAAAAGAAGAGAGAGAACGCATTCGTTTAGGATACAATTATCACTTTGAGATTGATGTAAAATTTAATATAGGATTTTGAAATACATATTAACAGATATCAAAATCATGATTTCATCCGAGCATTTGTTACCATAATGATTATGCTTGTCATTGAGAAAATTTTAACGGACTACCTTAATAACCGGTCGAGGAAGCTCCTATATTAATGAAAATAACTTCAACAAAGTTCCTGTACCAAGCATCCCTGTACAGCTAGGTTCGAAACAGAAACAATCAAAATTGAATGTTGTTGTAATTTGTAAATATCATATGCCATCGGCACGCCAGCAGCTATCATCATACTTCGTCTTCTTTAAATTGTTAGTAATCTTCTTTTTCCGGTTACGCTCTTGCATGGTTGGACTATACGTGCATCTGGTTAATTATGTCACCAGCATAATAATTTAATGCCTATTCAAACAGTGATGCAATCGAATTCCCGAAATCTGAAACTCAATCCTGGTGTTGTTCTCTTAATAGTTAGATTCTAGTTATTATCACATTTTTCATTTCCTATAATTTGTATTATGAGTGGCAATCTTAGTTTGACCAAAGTTAAGCTATAGAATGGTTAAGATTTGGCAATGGCAATGGAATATATAATCAGGGATATGCAGCATGTATGGTATGAAATTCGTTAAGTAATGTGATACTGATTATCGTTATCAAAAAAGTAAAATTTAAATAAAAAAGGTTATACGGGTAGCTTTGGTCTATTTGTTGAAGAGTTTAAAAAGCGATGCTTCTTCAACTCTTATGGAAGATTAAAGCCAGAAAAATGTTAATCAACGACGAAATTGCAAGTTCCAATAATGCAGTATTAAAATTGTTTGTTTCACCGAAACTGATAAGAAATTTTAATTAAGGCTGTACCGGTAAGCTTTGAAAACTTATAAGAAATTTTTGTTAAGGCTTTACTAGTAAGCTTTAGCATAAATTTTAGTTTTAGGTTGTGTTGTGCATGGCTTTGGATTGCAAAAGTACTACAAGGGATCTTAATGAATAACTTGGATTGCAAGATGATAAGGTATAAGACTTACAAGCATAAATCTTTAAAGTTAATGGAACTTATCATGTAGGTAATATGTTGAAAATTCAAGTTGTATTTAAAGCTCAATTATGATGGTTAAATAAGGATTAGTTTAATTGTATGCATTGGATGTACAGATGGTCTAACTTGGTTGAGGGTTTGAGTTACACACACAACACCCCTATGTTTATTGTTGAGTGTTAGACTATATGCATTTGGAGGTAAATACGGTCTCGTTTTGATTGCTAGTTCAAATTGCATTTAAAGCATTAGTATGTTTTAATAAATACGAACTTATATGCTTTAGAGGTATATTCAATTTAGTTTTAGCTATAAGTTCAAGTTGCACTTAAGGTATAGGTGTGTTTGTTGATATTTGTTAGCTCATTATTTGACAAGGATTTGGAATCAAGAGGTTACTAGTTTGAGTCATGAGGCATTGTTATATTCCTTTATAAATCTTATAATGTATCATGTTGGCTATATGTTCCAGGGTGTATTTATAGTCAAATTATTTTGGGTTTTGATACCCCTCAGTCATTTGTTGGTAAGTATTAGGTTAGACCACTATTATGTATTCTAATAAGTATTAGGGAATATAACAATGAGGTGTTAGCCTATATTGGTAAGACTCTTGATTTGAAAGCTCCAAGTCATGGGTTTGTTTCTAGTAGGCAATGTTGAGATATAAAGGAGTTAACTTATTATTTTGCAAATCATGCTACCTTAATCTCCACTACTACAGAAGGTATGTAAAATATATTGCAAATTTTAGAAAATTATTGTTATTCATTTGGTCTTCAAGTGAATGTAGATAAAACCAAATTTATATAAAGAGTTACATCTAGGAAAAGTGTTTCAAAGAAAAAATAGTAGAGGTTTTAAAGCTTTGTATGCTTTTAAAAACAAGTGCAAGGATTTAGGCCTTTGGGTTTGGTAAGTTAGAAAACAATTTTTTCAGACTATCATCTATCCTACTATATTTTATGGATGTGTTGTTTGGGGACCTAGACTCAATGCTAAACTTTGAAAAGACATTGAAACAGTACAAAAAACTTTTCTTGTCAATGAGTTAAAGGTGAAGATGTAAACATCTTACACAATGTTATCATGTGAATGTGATTTATTACCTTTAGAAGCAAAAGCTTTGTGCCAATTCATCACATACACTCATAGCTTACATATCTCAAAGCAAGACAAATTCTCTAAAGTAGTTCTTGAGGATTCATGAGATCGTGGTTGGTATTTTCAAGGAATGCAACGGTTGAGAAAATGGAATATCTCTTAGTAGAACATGTAGCAAAATCCTAAGCATAGTTGCCAACTAGTCAAATAAAAGGTTTTAACATAGATTTGGGCTAATGTGGAAGGCAATAGGCAATTTTATTTATACCACATTAGATCTAATAAACTAGATGTAGAAGCTCACTATCTCTTAGCAATTACTCCCATCAAGTATCGAAATGCCATCAGCAAGCTTTGCTTAAGTTTCCATTATCTTTGAAGTGAAAGTTGAAAATGGATTGAACTCCCTTGAGAAGAGTGCATTTGTAGGTTGTGCATATTAGGAGCTCTTAAAGATGAGTTACATGTGTTTTTTTTTTTGTACTATGGCTACTCATTTGACACAACATTATAATGTTATAGTAAAAAACCTGTATGATTTGTTTTTGATGCCCCCACTAGTGCTTGGTTAATTTGTGGAGTCTATCTTCTTTCTTTTTTTAGGAAAATGTAATATCTATCTAGTAGATCCTATGAGTCTTCGAGCATAACAAAGCTTCATTTAATTTCATTTCATAAAGTTCAAATTGGACTATATATTTTGGGGTGTACCTATATTATAATTATTTTGGGGTTCCAACACCCAAGTATTAGGTAATATGTCTCATAGGTACATATTACTTAGTTTTCTTCTGATGATATGAAAAGGATTTATTTTGATAAGGTTAAAAAGAGGACTTATGAATCAACTAAGTACACTTAGGGCTTTAGCCTATGATGAAATGTGATTAATTTTTTTAGTGGGAAGTTCGTTCAAACCACCTAGAAAGTGCTAGTGCATGGATATCACATATTGTACAGTCTATAAAGACATAAGGTGCCAGTTCAAGTCATACTTGAGATATCATGATATTCCTTTATAATTCATTTAAATTATCATTTTAGTTGTATATCTTGAGACATATTTATAGTCAAATTGTTCAAGCTTTGGACACCCCCTAAAAATATGCAAGTTGTGCTTAAGAAATGATACAATCTCATTTCTATAGTAAACCATTGTTAATTTAGAGTTATAATCCTTAGTTTTTTTAGTGATAAAGAGTGATGTAGCATATGTGAATGTGAAGCCACTAAATTCCTATTATCACTAGCCATGTAGGCCAAAATGTACCTAGATCAATTGAAGTAATAAGATCAAAGTTTTCATTTCCCATATTGCACACATTGACTTATTTACTTATTCTTTCTATTGTATGAGTATGAACACATTTTATATGATTCCATTATAGTGAATATTTACTTTTGTTTCTTAAATGTGGTATAAGCATGATTTGAATGATATATGCATTCTAAATACATCATGCAATGCCACCTACAACATGGTGCAAATTCAAAAATTGTAGACATTTCACATAAGCATAAAAAAGATCCAGAATCAAAGGTTAGATATGAATAACATGTCTTATTTTGAGGTTGCCTATAATGTTGACCCACAAAACCACCTTCAAACATTCCATGATGTATACACCTTAGAGAACATTGAAAACAAATGATACAGATTAAAGTTGATCTTGAGGATATTAACTAAGAAAACAAAAATTTGCTACAAGTCCTTGAAAAATTTGGTACAAGTCATTGGAACCAGACTTCATTAGGTATTGGGACCAAATGTTAAATATTTTCAATGAGAAGTATGAAACATATCCCAAATTGTGTAATATTTATAAATAAATCTAAGGAAAAAAACAAAAATAGTATGAATCATTGGGTGCTACAATGGGTATATACCACAAATTATTGCATCAATGGTTAGGGTATAGGTTTTCACAAAAGGAGCAATTAAGACATATCATTAACGGGTTGAGAAACAAGACCTCTAAGACATTGGATATTTATGCAAAGGGCAAATTAAGAGAGCTTAGATCTCATCAAATTCATAGACTTATTGAGAAAATTATTCAAGAAGTAGTTAAACTCTCAAAAAGAGAGAGTATAGAGGAAAATAACTAAGATCCATCCATTAGAAGAACAGAAGTGAAGTTGTATAAACTAGAAGATATTGACACTATGCAAGAGCTTATACAAATGAAAACCTTACCCATCTAGAACGTAGTTTCTAAAATAGCCTCCAAAATGAGGGAAATGTGGATAAGAAAATTACTACAATGAAATTTATTGAACATAAAATGAACTCCTCAAAGTGACAACTAATAATAGTAGTTAAAATAAGAAGAAGAAGAAATTAAGTACACAAAATGTAATCACCATTGATGATATCACAAACGTAGAGGTAAATGATGATGGATACAAATATTGCTAGTATGAACACGAAAAAAGTGCTTACTAATATCCTAGATAATTGGAGTAGACAAGGAAACTAGGATGTCTACAGTCAACTCATAGTTCTTAAAGAATCAAACATGTCGGAGACTTCCATATCCTAGAGGAGGATATCATTTAAGTGGGGCTCTTCAACAACATTGGGATTATTGCCAATAACAATGGAGGCAACCACAATTATGGGGTATGGCTTCATCCCGTTACCAGCTTGGTCCTTATGGCTACTACTTCTAACAACTAAGTCTTAGCTACTAGCGTTGACTAATGATGAGTGGTGAGGTACCCGTACACTCAACCATACGAATACGAGCGTTACACGTGCGATCCAGTTGAACTCCGCAGACTAAGTGCCTACTTGCCTCATGGAACACCTAAGGTTAATCAGTCATTGTCTTCCCAAGCCCACTTGTATTCGTCATAGTTGTATGGTTAAGTGAACTTGAGGTATATGATTTTCATATCTTTTATGTTTTTATCGCCTATGCTAAGAGAGGAAGAAAGGGTGAAGAGACTAAGTAACTAACTTTAACTAACTAAGCCTTAATTATCCTAGCATCAGTATCTATTCCCACTTGTCATTTCACACCCTGAACCAATGCAACGCTGCTGGGATTACCAAATGCTATTCGTTATTGGGATTACCAAGTGTAACGCACGTGCTTGAAGCGGTCTTACTGAATGCACTTAACTATGAGAGTTGAGGGTTGAGAGAGATTAAGTCCTAAGAAAGCATTTAAACATTCAACAATAATTAAATCCTCATTAGCTTAGTCCATGCACTACAAGGTTTATCCAAAAGTTTATCTTTATTGCCGTACACAATTGTGTGCTCAGGTACAAAATTGCTCGAATAAAGATCTGTCACTTTGGGACTCCTACTGCGGGCATATGGAAATTATTCTAACTTTGGAATGGAAAAATGGCAAGAGTTTGGCTAAGGTCTAGATCTATATGGCGAAACAATGGAGAGCCACCTCTTATTTATAGAAATGGCGGCAGACTGCGATATCGCGTATGCAATATCACAGGGAACGCCGTGATATCGCGTATACAATATCGCATACGCGATATCGCGTCCCATCATACCCCCATGACTGAATAAAAACTTGTCCTCGAGTTCCTTACAAAATATTGGGAAGGTATGGGATTATTGACTTGAATGGAACTAATGGTGAATGGGATGACATGTGAACAAATCATCATTACAGAACATGACAAAACTAGTGTTCACGACAACAAGAGTGAACACTTTATACATTTGACATCAGGCCTTATTTGGCAGTTGAGAGAGAAGAGAGAAGAGAGAGGAAATCTACTATTGCCAACGCCAAGATTGTGCCTTTTGTTGTCCATCTGTAAGCACTCCATCAATCTCGTTCGTTGCATAACTGCTTCAGCACCTATCCATTCCGAGTGTTTCCTCTAGATCCAATCCGTTGTTGTATGATTACCATCTGCACACACAATACATTCTTATATTAGCAAGGGTAAATGAATCACAATGCAGTTGATACCTTGCTTCAGTGAAAGGTCCATTGGCTAAGTTGTGGTATGGCTAATTGCGGATTTTGGAGATATAATATTGGTGACTACCGAAGGTGTAGGGGTTACGAGAAAATCAAAAAAATTGGGTCAGGACCCGCATGACTAAGAGCGAACCATCGGTAGCGATAGAATGGAGAAAGAAAAGGAATAAGAAAGATGGAGAAAAAGAGACAACTGTAACGTCAATGAAATGGATGTCAAGATGGAAATGAACAAAATAAGATTGATTGCAAAAATATTTAAGGGAAAGACATTAACTGATGCACCAAAGAGGAATGCCCTTAATGCCCTGTCACTCCCACATTTAAAGAGTCCATAGGCTCTAGAAATGTCATTTGGAGACAAAAGTTAAATTCTTAACCACAAGAATTTACCAAAAAGAAAACAATGCATCAACCAAAATATACACTAATGATACAATTGACAATGAGGTGAACAATGGAGAAAGAATGATGGATAGAAGAGGATGGAATGGAGTCTTAAGAACAAGGTGGTGTACAGCCCCTTATGTATTTAATGATTAATGTGACTTAGCAGATCCCATTCCAAATCCAGCCTCACACAAACCACATCCAGTGACTTCGCATTAATACATTCAGCCAATCCATCCACTTGAAGTAACAAGAATGTATCCCTCAAAGAGCCACCACCATTCCGACAAAATGAAAGATGAGAAGGTAGGAAGCGAGAAGGGCCTTAGTTAGAGGGAACATGTTTATTTTAGTTCCATAACCAGTGCTTGTAGCCCAAATATTTATTTCGTCTAAGCGATGTGCTTTGAATTCCCACTTTTTTTTTTTGCGTGATAACCACACGATGCAAAGACTTATTATTTTTATTTTTATTCACTCAGCTTCCCGATAATTGGGTAACGTCGAAACGATAAGAAAATCCAAGAAGAAAACATCCAAGCACCCAAGAGAATGGCCAACACAAATGCATCAAGTTCCCTTGAAGCCACACCCTTTTCAATCCTTGAGTCCTTCCTTAGTTTGAGAAATGCCCAGTCACCGATTCTTTGAAAGTTCTTATTATTTTGAAGAAAGGGACTGTACAGTTCCAAGCCAAGAGAGACCATAGAAAATTGTGGATGCACGGATGATGTGGACTCATTGCCCGTTATATCAAAAGAACCATACCTTAGTATCAACATTATAACTTAAAGGTAAAAACCAAACATTAGCAACTAATAGAAAACAGTTCATACCATCATTAAGAGCACTCATTGGATGACAAACTTAACAAAATGGATAACACACACACTCACACAAATAAAAGAAAATGTACAAATGATGTTGTGAAACAAAAACAAGAAAAGTTAAAGAAATTTGTAAAACAAAAACTTAAAAAAAAACTGAGGGCCTCAATTGATTAGCATAGGTGGCCATCTCCCCCATGATTGAATTGAATGGGAGAGATCCAAAATAAAAAGAGTGGTTGTCCGCTATTAGAGGTGTAATTTGCACTGGCTATTCTTAGTTCATGGAAGGGTCTGGTTTGTTGCACATTGACCAATAATCTCCTATTAGGGCTTTCAGGCTTGTATATTGTCATGGCTCTCGAGGGAAAGGATTTATGAATAATGTAGGGTCCTTTCCACAATGTTTGAAATTTCATGCATTATGGTACATGCGTGGAGTGCCAGTAAAGGACCTTGTCTCCTGGTTGGTACTTAACTTTCTAAATTCTTAAGTCATGACATTGCTTGTTATGTGCCTTGTGCAACTCATTTGACGACAGAGCAACCAATCTATTTTTCTCTAGCACGTTTAGAGTTGCCAATCTTTGTTTTTGTGCTAGGTCGAGGTCAAGGTGGAGGTCACATGCCATGGATAGTGTACGGAGCTCAGTTTGTATTAGGAGCTTTGGAAGTTTTCCGTATGCTAACTCATAGGGAGAGTAGCCTGTAGGGAGTTTCCAAGTGGAGCGGTATGCCCAAAGAGCATCGTTCAGTTTCGTGCTCCAATCTCGCCTAAATTTGCTAATTATTTTTTTTAATATTCTCGTAATCTCTCGATTAGTGACCTTGGCTTGGCCATTAGCTTGGGGGTGATAAGGTGTGGTCAATTTATGTTCAACCCCTAAGCGTTCCATCAACTTGCGAAAGGTTGCACCCGTAAAGTGTGTTCCATTATCAAAGATGAGTGCACGCGCCACATCAAACCTGTTTACGATTTGTTGTTGTACAAATCATGCAGCCATAGACAATGTGCAGTTTGTTACAGTAGGTGCTTTAGCCCATTTTTTTAAATAGTCAACAGCAATAATGATATAAGCTTTTCCATTGGACATTGGTGTAATGGGCCCCATAAAATCTATTCCCGAAATGTCGAAGGGTTCCAAAGGTTGAATCCATTGTTGCAGATCCTCCATTCTAGTAATCATTCCACCATCACATTGACAACGCTCACAGGATTGGACAAATTGATGGGCATCCCGAAATAGTGTTGGCCAGTAATATCCTGCAAGCAGGATCTTAATGGTTGTTCGTCTGCCTTCATAGTGGCCCCCACAAGGGCCCTCATGAGCATCTTGGAGAACTCTTAATTGATCCTCATTGGGCACACACCATTGAACCAAGCCATCAGGACAGACTTTATAGATTTGTCCATTGATTTCCATGAAGTACTTGGTTTTGTGAAGAAACTGTTGCTTCTTCCTAAAGTCCAACCCCTGTGGTGTTTGTTAGGAAAATACCAATTCGTGCTCATGGGTTGGTTATTCACTACACTGGCAAAGAGGGTTTCGTCAGGAAAATGATCAGATATGGCATATTCGTCCTCTTTGTTATCCTAGCGCAACCGAGATAAGTGATCTGCAACTACGTTCTCAGTGCCTTTTCGATCTACTATCATTAGGTCGAACTCCTAAAGGATTACCAACCAATGTATAGTATGAGGGCTAACCGTTGGCTTGTTCATGAGGAACCTAATTGCACTATGATCTGTATGAATGTACACTTTGTAGCCTAACACATAGTGCCTAAATTTGTCCAGTGCAAACACTACAACCATTAATTCCTTTTCTGTATTTGTGTAGTTGAGTTGTGCATCGACAATACTCTTACTCGCACAGTGGATGTAATAAGGGAATTTTTGTTCATCTAACTATGTTAGTACGGCTCCTAAGGCATAATTAGATGCGTCAGTCATTATATGGAATGGTCTAGACTAGTCAGGGGCTTGTAGAATAGGCATTTCCACAAGCCTTTTTTTTTAGAGTTTGGAATGCTCGTTCACATTCCCTGGTCCATTCGAATGGTGCATCCTTTTTCGTTAATTCTACCAACGGTTTGGCAATCTTGGAGAAGTTCTTAATGAATCTCCTGTAGTAGCCAATATGTCTAAGGAATGACCGAATATCTTTGACAGTTTCTGGTTGTCAGGTGATTCCTTGGATGACCTTAACTTTTTCTAGGTCTACCTCTATTCCTGACTATGAAATCTTATGCTCCAATACTACGCCCGCTTGAACCATCAAATGGCTTTTCTGCCAGTTGAGCTTTAGGTTGGTTTCAATGCATCATTTTAGCACCTGCTCTAATCGGTCCAGGGCTTGATCAAAGCTTGTCCCATATGTGGAGAAGTCGTCCATAAAGACTTCTACTATGTTCCCTATCTGCTGTTGGAATATGCTTAGCACTAAATGTTGAAACATGGTAGGAGCATTGCACAAGCCAAATGGAATTTTTTTATATGCAAATGTTCCCCAAGGACTGGTGAACGTTGTTTTGGCTTGGTTTTTTAGCGCGATCCATATTTGGTTGTACCCACTGTAACCATCCAGAAAACTGTAGTAGCGATGCCCCGCTATGGTGTCTAAGACTTGGTCAAAAAATGGCAATGGAAAGTGATCCTTGAATGTTGCCATGTTCAGTAGCCTAAAATCTATACACACCCTCCATTTTCCTCCTTTTTTAGGCATGATGACTAGAGGACTAACCCATTTGCTATCTGAAATGGGATATATGAACCTAGCCTTAAGAAGTTGCTCTATTTCTTCTTTTACTATCTGTTTCAATTTTGGGTTCAATCGCCTCTACGATTTTTTTCGAGGCTTCATGGAGGGGTCCATGTAAAACCTATGCTGGCATATCCTAGAATCTATTTTGGTTAATTCAGGGTATGACTAGGCAAAGGCTGTTGACCATTTATTTATCACCTTCAACAATCTCTCTTTTTGCTTGGGAACAAGCTTTGCATTGATGATTACCGATTTTTCATTTTCAAGGGTCATGTATTCCAAGCCGGTGGGAAATGGTTTTAAATCTAGAGGCTCTTGTCTAAATTCCTCAGGAATCTCCAACTTCCCCCAGTTAATGTTTTCAAAGTTAAGGGCTGGAAGTTGGCAACGAACTTGCTCTAGTGCGTCTATGCCCCCTAAGTTAGTTCCATGCATGTTATCGAGTTGCTCTCTTGATCAGCCATCAGCCACTAGGTGCCTTCCTATCATGTGGCTGCTGCATACAAGCACTTTTGTATATTGATTTCTTGTGCACACTGATTGCATGCAGGAAATGTTAAACTTCGCATAACCCATGATTTCTGCACGCAATGGCACCCTGTGTCACTATATGCGATGCAAGGAACTTTCTTCTTCTCGATATTTTCGAAAGTATTTTTTTTAGATATTTCTAGGGAAAGATCACGGATGCCTAGGCATGCATCTATCGTACTTAGCCATGCTCTTCTCATTATTATTGGGAAGTTCCCCTTGCTATTAGCTACTTGTATCACTAGGAAATCTGCTAGATACGACCACCCACAAATAGTGGTAATGATGTCCTTCATTAGTCCCAAGGGGACAGTGATGGATTGGTCGGCCAACTCAAGTCGAATGTTACTCTTCCTTAATGAAGGTAGGTTCCAAGCTTTGTACATCTCTTGCGATATTAGGTTGACTCAGGAACCTGAGTCCAAAAGAGCTTTATAGGGTTCATTACCAGTGACTTGGAGATAAATTAGGGAACTTCCAGGGTCAGAGAATTTCTTGGGAAGGTGGCCCACCTTAATCCAGTGTGTGACGGTATGTGTTAACATAACTATGTGCATTGAACTCTATTTTTGGATTGAAGAAGGTCCCAAAACTTTATTTGGTACAGAGGTGTTTAGATGTTCAACCGCTTGTGAGGGTGAGGGCTTAGTTGGATTGTTGGTTTTAAAGAAAGGTCTTTTGGCATAAGATTGTCAAAACCAACTGAGAATTGGGGATTTGAAGCCCTCGTGACGTTGGGTTATTGCGGTTGAATGGGAGGTACACTTTGCATTATTGGAGCGGTTGGTGGTGGAGCTACCAGTGTAANCGACTTGGAGATAAATTAGGGGACTTCCAGGGTCAGAGAATNTATACATGTGGAGTGTCTCTCCTAGGAGAGGGAGTCCTAAAATACTCCCAGACTTGGTAGTGACATTGTGGGGTTGCGTGACCCATGGAGTCACTTGGAGAAACCGGCTACTGCACGTAATAGCCATACGGATATGGTTGCCGGTAAGGGCATTGTTGTCTCGGCGGTGGCATCCCCCATGACTGTGGGTATTCCCACTGCTGGTGTTGCTCAATAGGTTGTGGCAGAGTTTCACTTGGATAATACGTTAAGGGTTAGTGAAATTGCCTTGGGTTACCTTGGGGATAAGGTAACCTCTGGGGTGCTTGCCGTTTGTTAAGTCTTGGGTTGAGTGCGTACACCCCAGACTCTTGCAGATGTGAGATTATTGGGCAACATCCCTTAGGATGGTCATATTGGTAGATCTCACATCCACTGTCATTATCTATATCAGAATCCACAACCTCATCGGTGATAGTCATTTTTCCCTTACACTTGTTATGTGCATGGTCTGAATCTCTCCTCTTTTTCTTATCAGAGTCACTACTTTGCTTCTTAGACTCCTCTACGATTTTTAAAATGGTTTCAAATCTACTATCTAAGGAGTCCCACATTTGATCTACCTTAGTCGACACTTTAGTTGTTAACTTTTGAAGAAGCAAGGTTTTTCTATTCATCCTCTTCCTCATAGAATCTTACTCCCTTCTTTCAGATGGAAGGATCGTCGTTATATTCGTCCACACTTTCTCTTTTCTGTAGCTCACCTTCTTCTATAGCTACTTGCTCCAACAGTCTATGCACCTCATGTGACCTAAGCTCAGATAATCTCCCTTGGGCATATGTTCCAAGGGTTCTTCTAGTTTCGTGCCTAAGCCCATCTACGAGATGGCGGAGTTGATCTCGTTGTGCGTAACCATGGACTTGGCAATAATGTAACAATGCGTAACCAGGGTTATGAATTGTGGAGTGTAGGTTCTGATACCCCCCCTCCTCACCATCGTTAGGAGGGGGAACATCATTTTGTGGAGAACCTATTAAAATAGGTTCACCACCCTTGATTTCGCTTATGACGGGTGAACCGTTATGGGGCCCCTTGCCCTTCAACAATGTATGGTAACTCTCCTATCGCGAGTCCCTTAAATGTTGCGCCGCTGTGGGATAGTAATCCCTTGTTACATAATCACACACAACGTATTCAGCATATAGCTGCATCATTTCTATCTGTGCGAGAGCACGAAGGAGCATGTTAGGGACTGCAAAATCTAGGGGTAACACTATGTTACCTTGCAAGTCTCACCAATGCAGTTGTTCATCCTGATGGAGGATAAAGGTAAAATCAGGTACATACTCATCGTGATCAGTATACACTACCCGATACTCTTGACGAACTAGAGGATCTGGGTTACATGTGTTAGACCGCCGACTGTCTCTTGTGTGATCCCTAGGTGGTGAAGTGCTTTTATGAGAAGAAGAAGACATGTGGATCTTGTCGGTGTGCTATTGACCATTGTTTAAATTTTCTTCTAATTAACCATAAGGGTTCGTTTAAGCTTCCCAATGATGTGGATGATTTCCTATGTTCTTCTTAGTGCACAAACAACTTAGTCCATGGCAACGACACTAATGATGAGTGGCGAGGTACCCCTACACTCAACCATACGAATACGAGCCTTACACACGTGATCCGGTCGAACTTCGTAGACTAAGTGCCTACACACCTCATGGAACACCTAAGGTTAATCAGTCGTTGTCTTCCCAAGCTCACTTGTATTTGTCACGGTTGTATGGTTAAGTGAACTTGAGGTATGTGATTTTTATATCTTCTATGTTTTTATCGCCTATGCTAAGAGAGGAGGAAAGGGTGAAGAGAATAAGTAACTAACTTTAACTAACTAGGCCTTAATTATCCTAGCATCAGTATCCATTCCCACTTGTCGTTTCACACCCTGAACCAATGCAATGCTGCTAGGATTACCAAACGCTATTCGTTACTGGGATTACCAAGCGTAACGCATGTGCTCGATGCAGTCGTATTGAATGCACTTAACTATGAGAGTTGAGGGTTGAGAGAGATTAAGTCCTAAGAAAGAATTTAAACATTCAACAGTAATTAAATCCTCATTATCTTAGTCCATGCACTGCAAGGTTTATCCAAAAGTTCATCTTTATTGTCGTACACAATTGTGTGCTCAGGTACATAATTGCTCGAATAAAGATTTGTTCACTTTGGGACTCCTACTGCGGGCACATGGAAATTATTCTAACTTTGGAATGGAAAAATGGTAGAGTTTGGCTAAGGTCTAGATCTAGATGGCAAAACAAGGGAGAGCCGCCTCTTATTCATAGAAATGGTGGCAGACTGCGATATCGCGTATACAATATCGTGTACGCGATATCGTGGCAAATGTGATATCACGTCCCATCAACTAATTAAGATGCATATTTTTCACTTCTACTACTCACTACACTATTGAATACCACCACTAAAGCGCTCCATCTATAATCACTACCTTTTATCCACCTAATTCTCACTAGCCTTCAATGCCAACAACTTTATTTGCTATTCTACAAGAACTACATCTTGTTTCATCATTACCATGTATGCAAGGAGAATTGCAACTACAATTGCAAAGAGGAATATGATTTGCTACATCTAAATTGAACATGAGGATGTTCCTTATAATCCTAAGAGAAAGTCATGAAAGAAACCTCACTTCCATAGAAATTCACCTTAGAGAGAGAAGATATCTACCTTGGAAATAGTCATCTCACTACCCTTTCTCAACATCATGAAGTAAAGCATGAAAAATCCCACATAAACAGATTCTTAACAATACATTTTAAGTGGATGTAATCAACCTATGGGTGCAAAAATCACCATTGTAATGCTCACTCATGTCATCTCCAATATTATAAGAGAAGGGTGATAGTTTCTTAGGTAGATATAGCAAGCCCCATGGTTTACTTTCCAATGATAGGTAAACCCTCATGTAAAGATCTTTTAGACTCTAATTCAAATGTGAATCTCATCTCATAGAAGATGTTAAAAAGTAAAACATCATAATATAACTAGTAGATTATAGTTAATAACTTTACCATTGGAAATGGTAGAGGATGTGATGATAACAATTAGTGGACAATCTTATTGGACAAACTTCCTAGTCATTAAAGTTTAAGGATCAAAAGAGGAATTTCTAATTATTATGAGTTGAGTGTGGTTAGATATTGTTAATGTAAGGTTGGGAATCTATACCTTGTGCCTTGAAATTAGTAAGGAAATGACATGGGATTGTTGAAAGCAAGCCAGTTCCTTACATCCCATTTCATGAGTACAACTACAACATTTGTGAAAGATTTGGTTCATGAAAGTTGCTAACTTTCCCAAGAAACTACTTGACCATACTCTTGGTACTTGTTACAAGGTCATGTCCAAGAGTAGATGTATGCTCTCATTGAGAAGAACACTAAGGTAACATGGCCAAAAAAGAAAAGACAAAACAATAGATTAATCAACTAGGAGAATTTGTTTTATGTAACAATAGTAGAATATGTTAAAATTACTTATAATTTAAATAATGTTTAAAATACCATTGTACATCTAAAATCTATCCATTTCTTTTTTTCATGTATTTTTAAAAATATTAAATTTATTTTATAAAGTCTAAAAACTTAGAGTCCTAGAAACTCAAAAGTTCAATAGCATATAATTTTAAACATTTATAAGCCTAAACGCATGTGACTTAGAGGCTTAGAAGTCTATAAGTATGTTAACTCAACAATTATTGCTAACTACCTAAACCACCTAGAATGGATGTATTTATCTTCTCCTCATTGTACACAAGAAAAGAAAAAGAAAAGAATGAGCATTATTCCAAGTCATACTCTTCTAACAATTAGGTAGAGAATTCTTTAGTTCTTGATTCCTTTAAAAAAATTTAGTTACTTTATTTTCTAGCTATCTCTAATCTAATAATTGAAAACCACCATTACTCCTCAACTCACAACAAGTTGAATGATTAATTAGCCATGCTTATGAATCTATAGTCAAGGCCCTCAACCAAACCCAAGCCTGATTGAACAACACTCCATTATGAAGGTTTTGTAGTGAAGTGTGAAATTCTTTCATTTTAAATCTTAAAATAAGCTCTTAAAATAATAAGATTACTATTACTTTTCTTTTATACTATTTCATGGATTTGGATTTAGATATGTAATGCTTTTTAAAATCTTAACCAGTGGAGGTGAAGTTGTGTTAACTTGAAGTCTAGCATCTTAGCATCTAGGTTTTGGTTCCCTTGCTTGGGTTCTTTCTCATCTATAAATAAAATCTATTTGTCATTTTTGTTATATTTAATTTTATTTATTTTTATAGTTTTGACAAATTTGATGTTAGCTTTAAATTTATCATTTTAGCCCTTATAGTTTTAGGTTTTTTTTTCTTGGATCCTTTCTCATCTATGAATAAAGTCTCTTTGTCATTAAACTTTATTTTTTGTCATTAATGGTATCTTTGAATTTATCTATTTTTATGATTTTGATACAATCTATGGATGTAAACATGATAACTAA
Organism: Gnetum montanum; assembly: GCA_015680685.1. NCBI lineage: Eukaryota > Viridiplantae > Streptophyta > Gnetopsida > Gnetales > Gnetaceae > Gnetum > Gnetum montanum. The sequence goes on from MNCI01011328.1 coordinate 52,141, forward strand.
AAAAGACTACCTTGCATTTATGCAAAAAGAAATAAGTTAAACTAGTCTAAATATAAGAAGTTTTTATTTTATTTTGATGATCATAATGCCTCTCATGTATATTACCCTTTCTTCCTCAAGACTTTCAGCAAAATCTACAAGCTTACATCCATTGAATACTAGCGGGATGTAGATTATGCTTCCTACTTCGATGGTTAATACAAAATGAATAATCAAAGGATAAGAATGATGTAAATGATCAGGCAAATGAGCAAATTGTACTACTTTAGTAAGTCTTGAAGTCTCTTGCAAGTTATACAATTAGAAAAAGAAAAGGCTCCACTAAATCATGTGAAAACTTCTTATGCACCTCAAATATTGGAATTTTGTGACATATAAGTCATGAGACCCATGAATATACATACAAAAAACTAAGTTAAATTAAAATGTGAAAGTACTTATAAGTATGTGATTAATATTGATAAATACACCATAAAATGTATGTTTTTATGACTCATGATGTTCATAATGAATCTATTCTGTAATTGTATATCTAATTTGTGAAGTTTGGTATAAATATGTTGTTACCTTATAACTTTAGTCATAGTTGTTCTTTCTATTACACATGTCATTTTTTAATGTATTATACTATCATTATCATCATTGTCATCCTAACCTTATCTCAACAAAATGGGGTATGCTACATGAGTTCTTTTTCATCATTCACTTTTATGAGGAGCTTGATCTTTGTTTACTTGCAGTTTCTTTAAATCATCTTTGATTGGTTTTCCCTATGCCTTCTTTGGTCTTTCTTTTTGGGGATTTCTTGGAATAGTGATGTAGCAACCTTTAGGCTTATTTTCTGATCTTCTTTGCACATGTGCAAACTATCCAATCTGCCAATCTTATAGCTTATTTGAAATAGAAGCAATTTCAAGTATTCCTCTAATGTTTGTACCATGTAGTTTTGGTCTTTTAGTAAAATTCAACATCCATTGAAGCATTTAAATTTCTGTCATACTAATTTGTTGTTCGTGCCTCTTTTTTACTGCCCAACATTCAAGCATATAAGTTAGTAAGCCTAGTTACTATTTTGTAAAATTTCATATTATTCTTTTATCACATAGAATACCACTAGCCTATCTCCATTTTGACCATCTTGTCTCAATTCTATTTCTTATATCTTTATCAATTTGACCATTTGATTAGAGAATTGATCCTATGTAGTGAAATTATTTGTAGTGAGGGACTTTTGGCTTTGAATTATCACTTCTATTTTAACACTATGCATGTTATCATTAAAATTACATTTCATATGTTCTATCTTATTTTTGCTAATTTTTAAGCCTTTTTATTCTAGAGCATGTCTCCACTTCTTTATTTTATAAGTAATACTTTCTTGAGTTGTATCCACCAATATAATAGCATTTGCAAATAGCATAAACCAAGGGATTTCATCTAGTATTTTCTTTGTTAATTCATCTATAATAATGGTAAATAAGTATAGGCAAAGTTCAAACCCTTGATGTAGACCTACTATGATTAGAAAATCATATCTTGTTCCATAATCTATTCTAATTTTAGTGGTTGTTGCTTCCCACATGTCTTGAATCACTTTAATTATATTTATCAATAATATTTTCACCTCCAACAGCCACCAAACAATATCTCTATGCACTTTATTGTATGTTTTTACCAAGTCAATGAAGATCATATGTAGATTTTTTCAATGTTTTTTGAATTTCTATCAAGGAAATAACCTCTATAGTGGAAGTCCTTGGCATAAGTCCAAATTAATTTTCTTATGCTATTAATTCAAGTCTAAGACATTACTCTACAACTCTCTCTCCTAAAGCTTCATAATATGGGTCATTAGCTAAATTCCTTTATATTTTGCAAATTCATATATCTCCTTTATTTTTTTAAATAGGAACAAATTTTTTTCTCCAATTTTTGGGCATTTTTCCATCATTCAAAATTTTGTTAAATAATTGTGTCAACCAAGAAACTCCTATATTTTCCAGTGCTTTCTAAGCTTCTATAAAAATGTTATCTAGTCTAACAACTTTTACATTTTTCATCTTTCATAAGATTATCTTCACCTTAGATAAGGAAAATTCATTAACCAAACTAAAATTTGGTTCTTCTTCTTGGATGTTGATGAGACCTGAATTGCTCATAATGCTGATAGTCGTGATATTACAGCCCTGTTGTATCAGTCGCTGGGATATCACCACCCTGTTGTATCGTATCAGTTGCCATGATATCACCACCCTATCGTATCAGAGTCGCAATATCGCAAGGGTCGCGATATCGCGTCCGACGTGATATCGCATCCCCCGCGATATCGCATGCACGATATTGCGTCCTTCCCTGCGATATCGCGTACGCAATATCGCAGTCAGCCGCAATTTCTATAAATAAGAGGCGGCTCTCCCTCATTTGGGATCCCAGTTTTAGTGTAGCGAAGCTCTGGCAATTTGATCCCTCCAGAGTTAGAATTTTCCCGTGTCTGCCCGCAGTGTGGTGAATGTGATTGTACGGTGTCTTTATTCGAGTGTGCCGTACTTGGACACGCACATGACCGGAAATAAAGATCAAGATTACTTCATCATTGCAGCATTCACTTAGTTTATTTATTGTTATTTATTTCATGTTATTTATTGCTTTCATAGCGCGGTGTAAGTACGACTTGACTACGAGCATCTACGGGTGTGTACGGCTAGTTAAGGAATCGGTTACTTATCGCGATTAGTTTCTCACCCTTTCACTCCTAGAAGCGGAACGAGTTCGACTTGATTACGAGCATTTAAGTGTGACTGCTTGGTAGCCCAGTGGTGTAGCTAGGGGGATCTACGCTTGGTAACCCAGTGGCGTATTTGGGGTCTGCGCTTGGTAATCCCAGTGGCGTACCTAGGCCTATGCTTGGTAGTCCCAGTGGCAGTCGTGCACGAAGTCCAAGATGTGTACGGTTGATCAAGGAATCGGTTGCTCGTCGCACTTAGGCTAGATTAGATTTTCTTACCCTTTTCCTCTTAGCTTAGATTTAGTTAAATATTCTTTTCCATTGCCTTCAGGAGTAGCATTAGATTAGAACACATCATACACCTCATCTGGACTAAACCATACGTGACATATGCAAAACTAGTCTAGATGGGAAGACAGCGAACTGCGACCTAAGGCTAACTATCTAGGTGCCACAACTAGTCCATCTGCGGAGTTCGACCGGATCGCGCGTGCGACGCTCGTTTCGTATGGTTGAGTGTAGGGGTACCTCGCCACTCATCATTGGCGCCGTTGCCGAGGATGGTGCTAGTTATCTAGATTAGTTATATCATACAAGTTCGCTGTAAAGAACTTAACGATATATCTCTTAAAAAGAAGAAAATTATTAAAAGTCACATAAATTCGCACACAACAATGTCTCTCCAACAAGATGATAATAACGCAACACTTACTGAGGAAGTTCATTGGAGAACCAACGAACTATATGACGATGAAAGTTGGAGTATACAACCTGAAGTGGGAGTTTCCTATAAGCATGAACACAAATAACGTCATCGTAACACACGAAAGCATAACTTACCTGATGACGATGAACCCCCACTGGCCACTACAAGCCTAACACAAATACAAGAGGCTATTCGAATCTTACGTAGGCATTGTAAAGAGAGCCAACTACCTAGGCTCGATTTAAATAACTTTCCCAAATTTTCAGGAGGCTATGACTTAGATCCGCATCAACATTTACAAGCCTTCTACGATGCCTGCACATGGAATAACATTGATAACAGTTGGCAAAAACTAAAGCTCTTTCCTATGACACTCGTTAACCAAGCAAAAGTATGGTATAGATCATTAAAACCAAATTCGATACGACGCTGGTCAACAATGGTAGAGGTCTTTAATGAAAAATATCAAACCTACGCTAGAGTGTCAGCCTTGAGGAAACAAATCCAAGGATGGAAACAAGAAAAACATGAACCCTTGGACATGGCCTTAGAAAGATATTATGCACTGTTAAACAACTGTCCAGGCCATGGGTTTTCCGAGGAAAGGCTAATGTATCACATCGTTGATGGGCTACGTAATGAAACAAGAGAGATCTTAGGAACGTATGCCCGAGGTCAACTATACAATCTACGAACCCATCAAATCCAAGAGCTTATTAAGCAGGTAGCAAAAGAAGAAGGAGAAATAGCTACATGGGAGAATGTTGAAAAACATCAACGGGACCAAAGTTGCAACTCAACAAAGGTCCATGATCATAACAAGGAGAGATCAACAAATCTCAAGGTGGAAACATCATCTTTGCCAATACAACAATTGTTAGAAGAAGCCGAGGCAAAGATCAATAAGATGTTGGAATGGATGAATCAAAAGAGTGAAGAATTTGTCAACAACATTGGAGATAGAGTTTTCACAACCCAAGAAGCAAGACGAAATCATAGGCATTCGGAAAGAAGAAATGAAGGGACCACTGCCAATCATACATATGAATGCAACATATGCCTGTACGATCACCCCAAAGGCCAATGCCCAATACTGTTACATCTACATGAGCATTGGGGAAACACGTTACACCCAGAGTTCGTACAGAGATACTGTGTTAGACCACAGTGGCAATAATCCCAGTCGTGGGGGAATCCACCCTTAGACTGGAGGCACCCTTCACATTTTCCGAATCCAAATGCTTATAATGTTCAACCTCCTGTTTCTTCAACTGGGCCACCCTACTCTATCTCACCACAATACCATTCTTCACAACACTATCAACCC
>MNCI01011331.1:744-16844 GCA_015680685.1 Gnetum montanum
TTTTGGTAAAGTAGGCAATGAGTCCACACTGTCCACTCATCCATACAACTCTATGGTCTCCTTTGGCTTGGAACTATACAATCCCCTTTTTCTAAGTAAACTTGTTAATGAATTGGTGGCTAGGTATTTTTCAAACCAAGGAAAGATTTAAAGGATGAAAAGGGTGTGACTTCAAGGGGATTCGATGAATTGGTGTTGGCCATTCTCTTGGGTGCTTGGATGCTTTTTCTTGGGTTTTCTTCCATTCTGATAGTGTTCAAATATCAGGAAGCTGAGTGAATAAAAATAAGTGTTTGCATGGTGTGGTTCTCATGCATCAAAAAAATAGAAAAAATAGAAAAACGTGAGAATTCAAAGCACACCCCTTAGACATAATAAAGAAATATCGGCTACAAGCACTGGTTATGGCACTGGAAAGGCATGTTGCCCATGCCTGAAGGTTCCCTCTAACTAAGGCCCTTTCTCACTTCCTACTTCTCCATCTCACTCTCCTTGGGATGGTGGTCACTCTTTGTGAAAGCATTCTTGTTGCCTCAAGAGAATATATTGGCCAAGTTTATTGATGTGAGGTCACTAAATGTGGTTGGTTTAAGTTTGGATTTGGGATGAGTTCTACTTAGTTATCTTAACCATGAAATACACAATGGGCTTTACACAACCTTGTTCTTGGGATTCCATTCCATTCTCTCTTCTTCATCTTTCTTCCCATTTTCCACCTCATTGCTAATTTTATCATTAGTCCATTCTGGCTTGATGCATTATTTTTCTTTGGTGAATTCTTGTGGGTAAGTTTTTAACTCTTGCTTCCAAATGACATTTCTAGAGCCTACGGACTCTTTGGTTTGTGGGTTTGTCAGGGCATAAAGGGCATGGGCCTACTTTTGGGAGGACCCATTGGCATTTCTTTTTGGTGTAATTCTTAACTTATTTTCCTTAAAAATTCCCCACAATCAATCATTTCTTGTTTCATCCCCATCCATGACATCCATTTTATTAGTGTTGCCATTGATATTTTTCATCTTTCTTGTTCCTCATGTTTTTCCATTTTATAGCTACCGAAGGTTTGCTCTTAGTCGTGGGGGTCCTAGCACAAATTTTTCAATTTTTTTCATTTTACTAATTGCCTAACCCCTACACCTTAGGTAGTTGTTAGTGATAAATCTCCTAACCAGTTTTTTCCATAACCAAAACTCAAGTAATGCACTTCATATCGAGGCAATGTATCAACTGCATTGTGGATTATCTATCCTTACTCATTTGTGACTACGTCGTGTGTGTAGATGGCAATCATACAAATAATGGACTGGTCTTGGAGGAAGCACTCAAGATGGACTGGAACTAGAGCATTTACAAAAGGAGCAAGTTTGGTGGTGTGGCTATGGATAAACAACGGAAGGTGCAATCTCGGCATTGGCAACAACATGCTTCATCTTCTTTCTCTCTCTTTCTCTTCAAACTACCAAATAAAGGATTGGATGTCATTTATGTACGAGTGTTCACAACAATGGTCATGAATACTAATGTTGTAATATGCTTATTGATCCATTCACTAGGCATGTTGAGTCTGCCATCCCATTCCACCATCAGTTGTGAATTAGTTAATAATCCCATACCTTCCCAATATTTTGTAAGGAACTTGAGGATGAGTTTTCATTCAGTCGTTGGGATATGATAAGAGTGGTTACTCTAGTAGTTACTCTAGCACTTATTCTAATTATTAGAGTGGTTACTCTAGCGGTTACTCTAGCAATTATTCTAATTATTAGAGTGGTTACTCTAGCGGTTACTTTAGTAGTTATTCTAATTATTAGAGTGGGTACTCTAATTATTCGAGTAGTTGCTTCCAAGTCTATAAATATAGTCTATTTGAAAGTTAGAGTATTTTCCAAGTGCCCACAGCAGGAGGTCTAAGTGTGGATGGATCTTTATTCAAGCATTGTGTATCTGAGCACACCTTGTGTACAGCAACAAAGATGAGCTCTTTGATTCATCCTTGCAGCACTTGATATTTTTTTTCTTACGCATTTCTTTTATTTTATTTTTTATGCATTTATTTTATTTTATTTTATTTTATGCACTTTACATTTCTGTTATTAGCATAGCAATTTATTTTGATCAATTAAGCAAATCGTTAAATTACACAAGCACGACTACTTTGAGCATGCATGTAACACTTGGTAATCCAGTAACGATTAGTGTTTGGTAATCCCAGTAGTGTTACACTTGTTTAAGATGTGTATAACAAGTGGGAACGAATGCTGGTGTTAGGATTAGTTAGAACTTAGTTAATGAGTAGCTAAGTTAAATTAGTCACTTAGTTACCTCTCTCCTTCCCTACTAGCACAGGACATAAAAACATAAAAGCTATAAAAATCATATGCCTCAAGCTTAATCATACAATCATGACATACCCATCCTTGTTCCACAAGGGTGCATAAGCACTTAGTCCTTGGAATTCAACCAGATCGTGCATGAAACTCTTGTATTTGTATGGTTGAGTGTAGGGGTACCTCACTGCTCATCACTTAATGTTGGGTAACCTAGCAACATTATATGTGTTCAATAAGTGCATGGGAAGTGAAATTAGATACTTATATTAGGGTAGTTGATCATTAATTAGTAAGTAGATTACTTGAATTGATTATAAATTGAGTTTTAACCTATTGTTAATCATAGAAAAATAAAATATAAAATAATAAAAATCATATGCCTCACTCTAGACTAAACCATACGTGACAAAGCTACCACTAGTCCAAGTGGAAAGACAATGAACTACAATCATGTCATAGCGATATAGATGCTACAACTATTCCCATCCATCAAATTCGATCGAATCATGTGTGAATGCTTATGATTTGTATGGTTGGAAATTTTCGTTGTTACCAGGGATGGTGCTAGTTATATTATACATTATCATTGTAAAGATATTAATGATCTATCTCTTAGAAAACATTAATATTTTAAGTCACACACATTGTTAAACAAAACCATGTCTTCTTCACATAGGACCAATAATGCATCGTATGATGAGAACACTTGTAGGAGAAATGATAGGATATATACTAGAGAAAATTGGAGTGAACAACCTCAAGAAGGGATTTTCTATGCTCATTTAGACCCTTACTACACTCAAAGACTATGTCCAACTAAGGTAGACAATCCTAGAAGATATGGAGTAAATCCTAGATCAAGAAGGGCTTCAAGGCCTAAGCCCTCCTCTAAACATAGACAAGATAAATCATGGGACCATGGGAAGAAATATAGAAGCCTTGATGATTATTCTAGCTCCTCATATTTCTCTGCATTTTCAATGTCTAGTTCTGATGAAGATGAATGTAGGTATAGAGATAGAGCTTCACTACAAGGTCAAGACAAAAATAGAAATCAAACCCAATGGCAAAATCAAAGACATCACCTTGAGCATAGTCAAGATTGTCATAATCAAACAAACAGAAATGGAAATTTTCATCACAATGTGTCTAATGACGATGAACCCTTATTGGACACTAAGAGCTTGATGCAAATCATAGAGGTAATTAAGATACCTCACAAGCATCACAAGTCACCTACCTAGGCTTAATATTAATAATATCCCTAAGTTTGTGGAAGGCTATGATTCTAATCCATAACATCATCTACAAGCCTTTTAAGATTCCTTTGCCTTATACAACATTGAAAGTGGATGGAAAAATCTTAAGATCTTTCCCATAACACTAATCAATGAAGCTAAAAGTTGGTATAGATCATTATAACCAAGTTCCATTCACCAGTCGTCCACAATGCTAGAACTTTTTAATGAAAAATATGAAACCTATGTGAGAGTGTCCAACCTAAGAAAAGAAATCCAAGAGTGGAAGCAAGAAAATCATGAACCCTTGGAAGTGGCCTTGAAAAGATACTATTCACTACTACGTAGATGCCCAAGCCATGGTTTCTCTAAGGAAAGGTAACTTTTCCACATCATAGATGGGCTTTGTAATGAAACAAGGGTGATCCTTGGGATGTATGCTCCAAGTCAATTATATGAGCTACAACCCCATCAGATCTAAGAGTTAATCAAGCTTGTGGTGAAAGAAGAAGGAGAGCTATATAGATAAGAGAATGTAGAGGAAAATAACTGGGACCCGACTTTGCAAAAGAAAAGAATCTATATATATGGTAAGGAAAAAGAGGTAACTCTTGATGAGATGATTTTACAATGAACCTTGCCAATAAAAAATTCTCTGATTGAGCTTGAAGCAAAGTTGCTTAAGATGTTAGAATTGATGAATGAGAAAGTTAAAACTTGCAAAGAAATCATAGAGCACAGAGTAGTGCAAAATGAATCAAGTGATCACAAAAAAAGGAGCAAAAAGAACCAAGAAACAAGTAGGAACACTTTTCAACAAAAAGGAAAAATGGCTGAAGAAAGTCAGGCAATAGACTCAACCACAAACGAAGATAATGGATGTGACATCTGTGTATATGACCATCTGAAGGATAATTGCCCGATCTTGTTACACCTACATAAGAGTTGGGTGGGGGCATTAAATCCAAAGTTTGTATAGAAGTACATGCCCAAGAGATTTCCTCTTCCGCATAGTAATTTTAGACAACCCCAAAACTAATCATACTATCTTAGGGGGACTTATTACTAGCCTCAACACTAGCATCAACTACAGTGGCAACAAGCATAGTCATGGGGGAGGCCACCACCAAACCAACCCTATCCTTCCTACCAACCAAACCCACATGGATATTATGTTCAACACACTATTTCACCAAATAGTTTTACTTCCTCTACTTCAAATCACTACTACCACTCTCCCAAATATCATTATCCCACAACATCTTATACAAGATTACCACCTCACACCTCTCACCCTACATCATATCCTCAATATTCTCATACTCACCTCCACCATATGTCACCTCCAACAACATAGGAAGGTTCAACATCACAACATCAATGAGAGAATGTCACTTGTGCTATGAACATACATGTAAATGATAACGCTAGTAGATCTCAACCAAAGTTTCAAAAACGTCCCTTCTAAAGGAAAGGTCATAAGCTGAAGCAAAACACTCATGGACCTAGTACATCACCTGAAATAGCGCCAACCCAATCTGATGCAACTACCTTCCTCAAAAAAATGATGTCTCCTAATTATACACAAAAGCCAATAACCATCACCACTCCAACACAAGACATAAATGATAAACCTATCATTGTGGAGAGACAAAAGAATCCATGCACCACCAATAATGATAAAGGATGTAGTTGTGGGCCAAAAGTTCAAAATATTAACACAGCCCCTACACCGGCCCACCATAGAGTTTAGGAGAAAGTGTGTGAGCAAAAGCCAATCTATGCAGTAGCCAGTAAACTAGAAGATATCCAGTGGCTTGCAAATGAGAATATAAAACTATCTCAAAGATGCATGGAAGTAACTGATTTGCTTATAAGTTTTGGAATTTCCTAATTATTTATATGTTTTCCATTTCTTAATATTTTTGTCTTTTCTTGAGTTATTCTCTTTATGTTTTATGAATTTATTTTATGTTTTTATTAATAAAATTACCAAGTCATGATGCAAAAGTCAATACTATGTGTTTGGTTTTTGTGTTATGCTATCAAGATGATTGGGCAAGTAATTAGGTAAAGCAATGAGACCATCTCATCCATCCCTCGAGTTCTCTGAATAAAATGCCTTTTTTATCAAAACAATTTGATTCTTATTTTATGAAACTAAAATTAATCAATGATCATTATACCTTGAAGAAAGAAGGAATGACCAAGAGGGAATGGCAAAGGGTGTGACCTCAAGGGGACTTGTTGAATTCTCTTCTTGACTTCTTTCATGTGGTTTATGACTCCTCTTGGAATGTATCATCACTCCTCTACTGAATAATAAAAAGGAAGCTTTGTCTTTGCATGGTGTGGTTCCCATCCAAAAAAAAAGAACAAAAAAACATTAAAAAAATAATAAATGATTATGGAAATTCAAAGCACATCCCTTAGACATAATAATGGGCTACAAGCACTAGTTATGGGGTTGGAGAGACATGTTATCCATGCTTGAAGGAACCCCTCTAACTAAGGTCATTCTTTCCTTCTTCTCTTTTCTTCACTTTTTGAAGTGATGATTATTCTTTGAGGTGGTTGTGGACTCATGTTGGTTGGTAGGATGGAACACATTAATGCGAGATCACTATTCATGGTATGGACTTGGTCTAAACTTGGACGAATAGGTATGTTGATCATTTTAATCACACTTGTCATAAGAACCTATTGAGGACATGATCAAGCACCTTACATATCAATCTTTGCAATCCCTTCTCATTCCATTATTCACCTCATTGCTGCATGTGATTATGAGCCTTTTGGTTTTGTGTAGTATAGTGCAACATCCTAACCATGGTAGTTGTGTGTTGTTTGAAACAAAGTCATTATCTACATTTAACTTCTTGAGTGCCCACAGACATCTATAGAAGTGGTTATGTAAGGGCATTATGGTAGGAGCCTGCTTTCGTGAGGACCCACTTACATAACATTTGTTAATCATGGCTTTGAACTAACCTTCACGTCTTCCAAAACATCAATGATGGTTTCTCTGAATTTATGCATGATTTTGGAACTACTTCTCATCTTTTCATTAATTTCCTATTTTTCTATTTCCATATCCATTAATATTTCTTGGCCATCTTCTAAATTGGACCTTCAGTTTTAATTATTCAAAAACCTATGTGGTTCTAGAGTTATGCTTATTAGTCATGGAGATATGAATGCCTACTTTAAAATTTTCCAACATCCTATTTTTGAACATCATGGTAACTAATAGTAATTGATCAAAATAATGTGAACAACTTGATGATTTCAGTTACCTCATAGCCTTAGGCATAGTATGTTGTATTTACCTTGTGCATAAAAGAAAACTAAGAGATCTAAAAAGGGTTGATTATTAAGAAAAAATTTACCAAAACTGATGTTGATCCTTTAGTGACTACAGGTGATGCTAAAAGAAACACCTAAGGAAGAAGGTCTTTTTCCAAGCATAAAAACAAAGCCAAGAGAGGAACAATAGAGGATATGTCCATAGAAAAATCGTAGCACATACAAGATAGCAGCCCAAGCTTCACATGTTTGCTAGATCCATGGGGAAATGAGAAGAAATTTCAATCCATCCTTCAAGAATTTTTTGCATAACCAAAGAAGCATCAACGTAACAATCAAGGTTAAAAGTATACCACTACTAGTGATAACAAGGAGAATCATCTTCAACAAATTCTTGAAGACCTCTACAAATTTTGTAATCTTCAATGTCTATCCAATCTTTATGTCACTCTATCATTTTGTATGCATCCACTTGAATAAAAGATTGTAATGCGGCACTTAGAGCCAGTCAATAGTTTTCATATTAGTCAATAATCCCATACATTCCCAATATTTTGTAAGAAACTTGTTCCTCCTCTTCTACACTTGAGGACAAGTTTTCATTCAGTCATGGTGGTATGATGAAACATGTTTTTTTCATCAGCTCTGATGTTGAGTATTTGACATTGGAGCCTCAACGTTGGAGTCCATATGTGACACTGGGTATCTGATGTCAAGGGGTATATGCTAGCCTATAAATATAGCACATGGGCTCCTGATTTGGTATGATTTTTGAATTAGTTTTTTATAGTTTTGTCAATAGAGTAGTCAAATTCTTCTCATTTTATTCTATAATCTTAAAGAATAGTCAATGAGTATCCATAGAGTGGAACTAAGTTAGTTTTATGACATCTTATTTGAGTGGCAATGTACCTAGACATATTCCACGAATGGCAATAACATCGAGATTGATTCTTATTTATTGCAGCACTTTGACTTAGATTAGATTTACTTTTCATGTACTTAGTCAATATTTACATTTTCATGCATATGAATTAATTAAGCACATAAGTATGATCACTTCAAGCATGCGTATGACTCTTGGAAATCCCAGCAATGCTTAATGTTTGGTAACCCAACAATGTTATATGTGTTCAGGATGTGCACAGGACGTGGAATTGGATGTTTATGTTAGGGTAGTTGATTATTAATTAGCAATTAGATTAGTTGAGTTAATTATAAATTGAGTTTCAACCTATTGTTAATCATAGAACAATAAAATATAAAATAATAAATCATATGCCTCACTCTAGACTAAATCATACATGACAAAGCTACCACTAGTGCAAGTGGAAAGACAGTAAATTGTGAGCAAGGCATAGTGATCTAGATGCCACAACTAGTCCCATCTATAGAATTTGACTAGATCATGCATGAACGCTTGTCATTCATATGGTTAGGCATAGGGGTACCTTGTCGCTCATCAATGGGTGTTAAGGAGGATGGAAGGGAAAAGGAAACTTCCCCCTTAGAGAAGGTGTTTTGTAGAATTCTAGAGGGTATTAGTGGTAAGGGAAGGAGGCATGGATAATGGAGTCATGTGTGGATACACACTACTGGACATAGTATCCATATGGATTATGGTTGTCGATAAGGATATTTCTGATGTGGTGGTGGCATCCCCCATGACTGTGGGTGTTGCCACTATTGATATTTCTCTTGAGGTTGAGAAGGTGCTTCACTCAGATAATGCATTTATTGATGGAAATATTGCCTATAGTTGCCTTGTGGATAAGGTAACCACAAAAGTGCTTGCCATTTTTCCAATCTAGAATTTAAAGCATACACCCCTAGATTCTTACAACTGTGATACCACTAGATAACATCTCTTAGGATGTTCATATTGGAAAATGTTACAATCATCATCATCTATTTCTAAATTTGTAAACTTCTGTACTACTATAGCTTTATCCTTGTTCTTATAATATCCCTATTCTACATCCTATTGCTTTCTTCTTTCTTGACCACTTCCCCCTTAGTCTCTTCATTCCTTTGCAATTTGCAAAGTTGTCTGGAACTTTTCATCCAAGGAGTCCCACATCTTATCTACCTTAGTTGATATTTCAATGATAGATTTCTATTTTGGCAAGGTTTTCCTCTACACAACTTCATCTAGTGGTTCCTCTTCCTCAGTATCACAGAAATGCATCTCCCTTTTGGAAATCGAGAGATCCCTATTATACTCTTCTACACTCTCGTGGTTTTTAAGTTCACCTTCTTCTTTGGTTACCTAATCTATCAACCTTTTAATATGATGGGCTCATAGCTCAAAAAGCCTCCCTTAGGTATAAACCCTAAGAGTTTTCCTTGTTTCATTCCTGAGCCCATATATGATATGGTGTAGCTAATTTTGTTTTTGGAAATATCCATGGCCTGGGCATCAATGCAAAAGGGCATAATACCTATCCAATGCTACATCCAAGTGTTGATGACTATATGGGACCACCAACATTGGGGCCTTCAGTCTCATGACCTAGGTCATAGGAAACGAAGGTGTTCTTCAAATAGGGTTTAGGTGCTTGCTAGTCTCTAATAACACCAAGGCCTAGATACCTCCAAATAAACTCAATAGTTATGAAATGAACTAATCATCAGTTTGTGTTTGTTGTTGCAAATGTTGAAATGGTTGGCTTGTGTATGAAATTGTAATTGGCTATCATTAAAGAAATCTAGCAACTTTGCTAAATACTATGAGTTATTGAAGGTTCCTATTTTGTCAAGTAACTTAGTCTATATAGTCCCTATAGTGCATTACTTATAACAAATAAAATTTTACAAAAACATTTGAGCACAATTTTGCTAATCTACTCCTAATTTTCCCTAGAGAGAAAATTCCATAAGAAAATTAGAAACAGAGTGAGATTTAATGGACTTAGAAAGAGAAAAGAAAAGAAAACATATTTTTATAGTATCTCAAATATTTAAGCAAGATAAATTGACATGAGAAAACACTTCATAATAAAGTTATTCCAATTCAATCTAACTATGAATTTTCCAAACCCTCTAAGCTTGAAAAGAAATTTCCTAAAAGACACTATTTTTTAACTACCAAAAAGCTTTATAAATGACAAAGTACAAGCTTCTATTTGGCTAGTTAAAATTGGTCAAGAATTACAAACAATAGAACTTCTAGAAAAATTTGACAATTTCAAGATTGCAATATTAAGGTAATAAACTTTAGAAATAAAGAAGATATTTCAATTATCTTAAAATATCAAATATTTTCTAGATTCCCTAAACTTAAACAAATAATTTCTAAAAGACATTATTATTAAATTTCTCAAGATGTTTTTCTACAACATAAGGCCCTGTATGGCAAACCTTAATAGAAGTCTAATACTGTACAAAAATAAAGCTATAAAGGCAACCTAGAAAAATCCCAAAATTAAAAGCCAAGCATGATACTATCTAAACCATTAGCTAAGTAACTAGAATAAAATGGGAATGAAATGAATTCACAAAATTTTAAAAAAGCATTTGAATTAATGTCTTTAGCAAGTCATGCTTTACAAGAATTCTTCAAAGTTGTTTCTTCCAAATCCTCCTTTAAATCCCAACCTTGAAGGTTTTCTTATAGTGACCTTAGGGTAGTTACAATAATCATGAGAAGTTAAGGGTATTATAATCATTTAGGGACATTAATTTATTAGTTATGTATAAGTTTCCTGAGATCACCTTTGGAGCTGCATAATTGGGGCTACCATAGTCGACTTTAAGAAAATGTTCATTCCACATTATGTTAATTAGCTCAAAGTCAACAATATTAACATTCCATTTCACTTGTTGTATTAACCTCCCTCACTACAACACATTGAATGTTGTTTCTTGGTAGAGCACTGATGGTGAACAAGCGTTTTTTTTAATCAAAGGAAAAATGCTTATCTTTGAGCTCAAATTGATCATACACTTCCTTAACATTATCCATGATCTTTCGATATATTTCTTTTTTAGAAACAGACATAGAGCCTCTACTGCTTCCATTGTCATTGGTAATGATAACATGGTACTAAAAAACATCTTGATGATTAGCAAAATAGACATTAAAGTAGTTGGATAATAAGCTGATGGGAATTCCACATCTACCCATAGTAGGCCTCCTCATTGCCATTAAATGAGACACAGTGGTAGTGGCTAAGATTTATGGTGATTTTTGGAGTGCCATTTGAGACACATTAACTTTGTGCAAAAGTGACCATTTAAAGAAATAAAAGTATGAAGAATAAATGCAACCCATCTCATTACCAAAGAGAACTTTTCAATAGCCTCATTGTCAAATACTAAAAGTAAACAGTTTGTATTGTCATATATTGCCTCCCTCAAAATCTCCAAATATTAAATTTGCAACTCAAACTTCTCAAATATTCTGTTAATAAGTGTCGTAACCTCATAAAAATTGGTCCATTAAATGGCCAAAATGTGACAACATCAAGGACTCATGATTTCTATGTTTCCACAAGTTGGACACTCTAGAGTAGATTTGGTACTTGTCATTGAAATGCTCCAGCATCGTACTCCATCAACAAATAGATTCTAGTTCTAAGAACCATTACCAACTTTTAGCTTTCTTAATAAGTGTCCTTGAAAATATTTTTAGCCTTTTTCATTTATTTTCAATGTTCTATAAAGCACAAGCATCATGAAAGGCTTTCATATGATCCTGTGGATCTAAGTTATATCCCCCTTCAAATTTGATAATATTGTTCATATCCAATATCTTGATTCAAATATCTTTCAAGTGCCTTTTTGGGCTTCTAACAACCTCTTGAATGTTTAACATTTTTTGAGTAGCCAACAAAGGCTCATCATAGTCATAATGATCTTGGTGATCCTTGTCATGACCATGATCTCTATGATGATTCATGCTATGCCTTCTTTCTTGATGATGATCCTTCCTTTGTTATTATCCTTGCCCCTATTCTTGATCATCTTGGTGGGATTTGCATTAATTCCTATCCCACCATTCATTTCCATCCCAATCATTATTATTCTTTCTTTTGTCTTAGCCTCTACTTTTCTTGTCAAAGTTGAAGGAGGAAGATGATGATGAGGATGAGGAAGAAGGAGAACCAGCATTAGAATAATGCCTACTAGTTCCTCTCCCTCGATCCCTACCCCAATCATCTTGGTTGTCTTTATCTTTGTGCTTGTCGTTATCCTTGCTTTTGAATGAGTGGCTTCAGTTATCATCTTTTGAGGCCTCCTAGTCTTGAAAACCATTCTTCTTCTCACCTAGGTTTTCCATAATTGATTGCATCCCTTGGATAAGGGTCTCCTCAGCATAGAAGGGAGGAGAGTTTGTGTATTGGGATTGGCCTTAAAAGAAGTCCTTAACTTCCTTATGCTGCTACAAGAATAACTAGGTTAGTATCCTCTTGTCCTTAGAGGCCTCATATTGTGCTTCCATCTATCAGTCCTTCTTTCATTGGGCATTAGTGAGGTGATATTTCTTATAAGTATGGTTTCAGACCTCATACTCTATGTTAAGTGTAGCGATGCCTAGCCTGATAAGATTACTCATCAACATGGCAAGAATAGATTGGTTGGGAGGCAACACAATGTTACCTTCCATATTCCTCTATTGCAATTTCTCATCCTAATGCAAGATTAAAGTGAAACCTAGAATATAGGGATCTAAATGGGTGTAAACAACACAGAGTTGTTAGGGCATTTTTTGGACCTCTTGTCATTGATTGGTTCTGCTTATAAAGGGTGGAGAATTATTCCTACAAGAAGAAGCCATATTAGCTTTTGCTAAAAATAGTGTGCTTGCTCTTATTTCCTCAATGATTTATCATTGATTATCCTTACAACATCTTTTTATAATGTCACTATCTTTTCCTACTTATCGTACTTAGCTAAACTAGGTCCCCATCAATGATGCCAATGATGAGCAACAAGTAGTCCCTACACCCAACCATAAAAATCACAAGCATACACCAGAGATCCAATCAAATTGTATGGACTTAGCTCCTAAGTATGCTTATAGACAAAGACTGTTGTCTTCCTAACTCCCACTTGTGTATACTCTTATGCATGGCTAAGTATGAGTTAAGGCATGTGATGTTTCTCTATGTTTATGTTTTTATATATTTTTAGCCTAAGTGTTGGGTGGAAAGATTAATAATTGATAATTAACTATTCTAACTATCTAATGGTTCTAAAGCTAACTATCCTAACATAAGTATTTGTACCCACTTTTCGTATACATTCTAAACTTGTATTAACGTTGTTGGGTTACCAAGTGGCAATTACTGGGCATACCAAATGGCCACTATTGGGATTACCAAGTGTTATACATTATGCTTAAAGTGGTCGTACTTATGTTTTCATTATTGATTATATTAATTACTTTAAGACTATAACATAGAATGTAAAATGTGTGTAAAGTAAAGTGCTAATTAAGAGAGATTAATCTACTATAAGTGCTGCAATGAATATTAGAAATCTGATCTTTATTGTTGTTCACATCAAAGTGTTCAGGTATATGATGCTTGAATAAAGATCTGCACAATCTCTGAATTCATGCTACAAGCACTCAGATAGAAAATATTCCAACTCTGGAAACTAAAAACTGCAGGAGCTTTGTTATACTACTGACTTAACATGTCATAAATGCAATAGATACATGTATTTATATAGGCTTGACTTACATCTGCATCGTTGAGGCTGTGTCGACGCATGGCTATTGAAGCAACTAGTAGACTACACTTCATCACTATTGATAAATCTCTTTAATACTTGTTTCAATCTTTGAAAGCTTGGTCAAAATCTAATCCATATGTTGAAAAATAATCTATAAAATCTCTAACCTATTTTTGAAAAACACTAAGAACTACACATTGAAATGAGACCAACACATTATATAATCCAAATGGCATCTTATGGTATGTAAATATTTCCTTTAGATTGTTAAATGTTGTTTTAGGTTAGTCTTCAGAAGCCATCTGTATGTGATTATATCCATTATATTCTTCTACAAATATAAAATATGCATGTCTTGCAATGGTGTTGAGGACAACTCCTTGAATAAATGGTAACAAGAAATGATCTATGAATATGATGGCATTTAATAGTTTGAAATTTACATAAACACAACTTTTTCTAATCCATTCACTATTAATAATTGGCTAAATGAATTATACTATTAGCAATTTCTAAATTCCTTGCTTGACATCTTTGAGCTTAATGTTCAAACAACATTATGATGGTCTATTTGGATTGATTAATGAATTTATGTGTATGTGATATTGGCATATACATGGATCCATTCATGTAATCTCATTGTATGATCATATAAAAGTTATTAACCCTATATTTACCATCTATAACAATTTTTTCTTATTTTGTATGGTTAATTTAACACTAATAATGATAAATTTCTCATTGTCTAAATATGAACATTCCAATGAATCAAGGAGAGATTTTATTTCAAATGATTCAAGTACATTCTCCTTTAGAATCTTTATTTCTCCTCATTCATTCAATTTTTTAATCCTTTATATAATTAGGGTGAATAACTTATTCATGCAATTCTTCTAATTGATTAACTTTTAAAATGTCAAAGTAGATAATGTGGTTAGTAGGTTATAGGCATACTATTGACTTTTTAGGTTTTCCTTATGATAACCACCTTGCCTCCTCTTATTTTGTGGCTACCAAATACACTTGCTAATGTACAAATTGTTGTTTAATACAATAATTGCATGTTTTAGATATGGTTTTATTTGAACTATCCAAATTCATCCCATACAATTGCATTCATTTTCATTAAAAGATATACATAGAATATGCTTCTTCTTCATGATACTAGAATTTGCTCATTCTTGTTTAAAATGGGTACATTACATTGCTATGGATTAAAAATATTAATATCTATAGATGAAAAAAATCCTTTAGCAATAAAATACAAGTTGCACCTTGCAAATGATTAATACCCTAGTTTTGCATATTTAAATGTAATGAAAATGGAATGGAGTAACCACATTTTGTAGAAGTTTCTTTATACAAAGGTGTCTATCTTGTTAACTATCTTAAAGGTATGATATCTTTATTAATATAAGCTCTTTACCTATATAGATATTAATAATGAGATGTTAGCCTAGTGGTAAGACTTTTGATTTAAAGCAACAAAGTCATGGGTTTGATTTTGATGGGCAATGTTGAATTATAAAGTTCTAATTGGACCATACCTCTTGGGGTGTAGCTATATTATAATTATTTCAAGGTTCTAACATCCTCCCCTATATACACATTAATAGATATAATCAAGTATACACCTAATTTTTTTTTTATAAAGAAAGAGAAAGCTTAAATAAAGTCTTTTGTAACATTGAATGAGCTTACCAATTGAATTACTCATTGTATACACAAGTAAGGATTGAACTTATGACATCATACTATTTTGAAGCAACTTAAATTTATTTCTATATTATTAACTTGATCATGTTTTAAAAGGTGGTGGGTGTTTCAAACTAGGGTGGATTTAGCTCCATTATAGAATTAGTATGCTATTATTTAAAAAGACTCAAATTAGGAATCACCACTTGGAGTGATGGGAAGGTGCTTGTTCAAGTTCTAAGACCTAGGTTCAAGCTTGGGTAGACCCACTTAAAAGAAGTTAGTTTTGTTGATCATCCATTGACCCTCCTAAAACTTGTCTTGGTGGAAGCATTGAGCCTTTAGGTGATGATGGTCTCTTTTTTATTTAAAAGCAATGGAATTATGCAACTTTAAAATTAACTAGGTAGAAATTTTGGTTAGGAATAAATTTGCAATTTGCATTCACTGCAAAGGTGCCTTAACTTTTACATGAATACATACTCTATAAAATGCATAAACCTACCTAAGAGTCTATTGTATTCTTATTTTAAATTTGAAAGCTTAAAAACAACGAAAGTTTGAATAGATGCAATCATATTTAAGTTTGAAGCTTCTTGTTTTTCCACTTGCCTCCACATTTCAAGATATTTGGTGTATTTGGTGACTTTCTGCTGCATTTATTTATTTAAAATGTGAAGATTAGATTTATATATTTAAAAGGTGAAGAATAGCCTTTCTACTTAATACTCCAGGGCATGTCCGTTTTGATGCTGTAATAAAAAATTTTCCTTAAACCCTTTCACAGAACAACTTTTCACCACCTTGGAACGCACTCACTCAATTCGGTAAGCACACCCCTGAAAAAAAA
>MNCI01011331.1:27959-88025 GCA_015680685.1 Gnetum montanum
AGTGGGTCACTAAAGTCAATAATGTGTGGATGCTTATACATTCATGCTAATACATTGATATGAGAAAATTCATGTTGGTACATTAATGCAAGTGCATTGACATGGTCAATGTAACTAAGCTTCATTATTTTCCTATTACTAAGTTGAAACTTATCCTTGATATTTTATGAAATAATGAACTCTTTATAATTGCAAAATATTTTAACTCAACATGAATTAACTCACAAGACAAAATTATAAGTGTTTCACACTAGCCTTGTTCCAACAAAATGGGGTTGACTACATGATTTTTTTGGTCATTCATGATAAACCTAAAATTTTAAGTAATGCAATATTGTATCTACAGTATTGTAGTAATGATGTTGTAGATATAATGTCATAATCCATGCTACATCATCATTGATGTGATGTCTCAAGATGTATGTATCCTTATAAATACAACACTTGGGTACACAATCCAATAACTTTTCCATTACACTCTTAGGTAAACTATTGTAGTTTTCTTTTTGTAGACTTAAAAATAGAAGTGAATGTCCATAGTATGCTGTTTAGAAATTAATTGATGTCTTTATTTCAATAAGTTGTGCTTGAAAAAAGTTCATGATGGAAATAAAGATTGAGATTGCTCTTCATCATTGTAGCATTCCTTAGCTTTCTAATTGTTCACTTAGCATAAATTTTACTATTTTTCCTTGCTTAATAATTTACTTTACTTTGTCATTAGTAAGAAGTATGCATACAATTGGTTTTTAGTGTTTAAGTGTAGTTATCTGGTAACCCACTAGTGACATTGCTTGGTTTAGCTAGTAGTAATTCCACTTAGTAATCTTAGTGATAACTTCATGAGTCCAAGGCATGAATGGTAGACTAGGAATCAATGTCCATCACTCTATGATCGAATAGAATTGCATTCCTATTGTTACTTAGACTTAGCATTTGATATTCATTTTTACCATGTTTACGATTAGGAGTACTTATGACCTAAAAAACATTAGTTAATTATACACCTCACTAAGGGCTAAGACATATACTTGTACCTCAGTAAATCAAGGTGGGAAGACAACGATCTCAAATTTAAACTTAATTACTAACATAATAACATTGTCCACCCATGGATTATAATTTGGTTGCACATTGTCACTCATGACTTGTATGGTATAGTGTTGGTATACTTCACCTCTCATCATTGGCATTGTTGCCAGGGATGTGTTAATGTATGCTAAGTAATTGATCTTACAAAGTTTGTTGTATTAAGAACCATCAAGTCAATCTTTATAATCTTTAAATAATTCTAATAACACACATATAAGTTAAACATCAAAACTATAACATGGCTTCAACTAAAGAAAAACAATCTCTTGCCAAAGAGATAAAAAGAGGTAATGACAAAGTAAATGACAATGAAGACTAGAGTATGCCTATGTAAACAAGAATCTCATACGCTCACAATGATCCTTACTATCCTTATTTCACCTTCATCTTTCACCAAGATGGCTAGTTAAGGTGAAGAGACCTATAGGGCAACATCGTTTTTCCTCCAAAATGTTCAACACCAACAATGCTTGGAAAAACCTTAAGGGAAATGAATCTGAGCCATGTGCAAGAAGGGTATCATGTGATCAAACACATGATGAGACCCTACCAATCCACAAAGGCACAATTGTAGAGAGATGCTACTTTGAAGACCAAACATGTGCACAACAAAGAAAAGTAGATTAACTCTCCTGTTATCCTAGAATAACTTGATGGTGATGCATTTGTAGTGGAGAAACTCCACCAAGATCATGAAGTCCATTTCCAAACCCCTATTATTCATTTGGAAGAACCTATCAAAGTAGTTACACTAAGCCGTAGGAGAGACACCAAGAAGAGAAGCAACAGACTCTAAGTACATGTAGGACTTAAGGCCAAGAGCTCCTGTTGGGTCATAAAGGGAAGAATATCAAAGCCATAGAAGGAGAAATAGTTGACATCATTCTCCCACTACTTCATATTCATTCTCACAATCATTGATGGACTCTTATCTAAGGAAACACAAGTATAGAGATCATGATAGGGAAAGACATTGGACTCATGATTGACATGACTATCACCCAAGATACTTCAATGAAGAGCATGAGCCATGGAGAAATAGGGATAGACATGAAGAAAGAGAGAGGTATGGATATCAAAGGGGGCACCACTACAACAAAGCATACAAATCCTCTAAGCATGAAAAACCCTTATTGGCAACTTGTAGCATGATAAATATAAGGGAAGCTATTTACATTCAAACTAGGCATGTAAGGGACATCCACATTAAGTGACTAGACATGAACAACATGTTGAGATTTAAGGGTGGATATAATGCAGATCTTGAACACCACCTTCAAGCATTCCATGATGCCTATGCCCTATAGTATATAGAGAATGAATGAAAAAAACTTACATAGTTTCATTGAACCTTGTTGATCCCTGAACAACATGCTGAGATTTGAGGGTGGATATCATGCAAATCCTCAACACCACCTTTGATGGGATGCGATATCGCATGGGCCATGATATCGCATACGCGATATCATAGCTCGTCGATAGTTCTATAAATAAGAGGCAGCTTTCCCTTGTTTTTCCATCTAGATCTAGACCCTTAGCTAAACTTTGGTAGTTTTACCATTTTAGATATAAAATAATTTCCATGTGCCCGCAGTAGGAGTCTCAAAGTGAACGGATCTTTATTCGAGCAAATTGTACTTGAGCACAAATTTGTGTATGGAAATAAAGATGAACTTTTTGATAAACCTTGCAGTACATGGACTAAGCTAAATAGAACTTAATTACTGTTAAATGCTTGATTTCTTTCTTAGATAATTAATCTCTCTCAACCCTCGACTCTCCTAGTTAAGTGCATTCAGTAAGACCGCTTTGAGCAGGTGTGCTACGCATGGTAACCTAGTAACGAATAACATTTGGTAATCCCAGTAACGTTGCACTGGTTTAGGGTGTGTACGACAAGTGGGAATGGATACTGATGCTAGGATGATTAAAGCTTAGTTAGTAAAAGTTAGTTACTTAGTTTCTTCACCCTTTCCTCTCTTAGCATAGGCGATAAAAAGATAAAAGACATAAAAAACATATACCTCAGACTTACTTAACCATACAACCATAACAATACAAGTAAGTCTGGGAAGACAATGATTGATTAACCTTAAGTGTTCCATAAGGTGCATAAGCACTTAGTCCTTGGAGTTTGACCAGATTGCACTCGTAACGCTCATATTCGTATGGTTGAGTGTAGGGGTACCTCACCACTCATCATTGGCACCGTTGCTAGGGACTTAGTTGTTTGTGCACTACGTAAAACATAGGAATTCATTTACATTGTTGGTAGCTAAAATGAACCCTTAGGGTTGATCAAAAGAAAATATAACATAACGGTAAACAACACACTAGATAAGATAAAAATATCTTCTTCTCCACACAAAAGCACTTCACCGCCTAGGACCAACACTAGAGACAGTCGGCGGTACAACACACAACCAAAACCCATGAGTTCCTCAACAATTCAGTGTGGTATATACTCATCATGATGAATATATACCCGACTTTACCTTTGTCTTCCATCAAGATGAACAACTACGTTGAAGAGACTTAGAAGGTAACATAGTGTTGCCTCCAGACAGAGCAACCCCCAACATGCTCCTTCATGCCCTTGCATGAATAGGCATGTCACAATTATACGCTAAGTATGTTGCATGCAATTACAATGCAAGGGACTACCATCCCATAGAAGCACAACGTTAATGAAACTTGCGGTAGGAGAGTTACCACACATCGTTGAAGGGCAAAGGACCCCATAATGCTTTGCTCATCATAAGCGAAATTAAGGATGGTAAACCTATTTCAATAGGTTTTTCACAAAATGATGTTCCAACTCCTAATGATAGTGAGGAGGTGGTGTATTAGAACCTTCACTCCACAATACAAAACTTTGGTTGTGATTCCCACAAACACCAAGTCTTCAATGAGGGAACACAAACACAAGATAAGGATGAGCATTTTGATCGTTATCACGATCAAGGTCGAGACCATCGAAGGGAAGGTAGGAAACATGGTCATGGCGATGGTTCTCCTTCCTCTTCCCCTTCATCATCATATTCACCCTCTCCTTCAACATCAGGATGCAGTCATAAGGAACATAACCATGAGGATAAGGGTAAGCAAAATGAGAGACCTCAACGAGAGAGTCGAGAGTGAGGAGAAGGGAATTCTAGGGAATCAAGGAATGAAAGAAGGGAAAGTAGGGAACCTCATAGACATCACAGACACCATGAAAAAAATGACCATGAAGAACCCCTACTTGCAACCTGAAGCATGTTAGACATTACGGAGGCTGTTAGAATACCTACAAGGCATCAAAAAGATAGTAGGATCAAGAGGCTAGATATGAATAATATTCCACGATTTGAGGGGGGATACAACGTTGATCCTTAGAACCACTTATAGGCATTTCACGATGCATGTGCCTTGCATAATATTGAAAACAAGTGGCAAAGGTTAAAGTTTCTTCCAAGGATACTCATAAAAGAGCGAAAAGCTAGTACCGGTCCTTAGAACTGAAATCCATTCGAAGGTGGAGTACGATGCTAGAACTGTTTAACAATAAATATCAAATGTACTCTCGAGTGTTCAACTTATGAAAGTAGATCCAAGGATGGAAGCAGGATAATCATGAACCCTTGGATGTTGCCATGGATCAATATTATGCATTACTACATCGTTGCCTGAGGCATGGTTTCGCACAATGGGATCAACTACGTCATCTCATAGATGGGCTAAGACATGAAACCAGGAGAACCCTTGGAACGTATGCCCAAGGAAGATTATCAGAGCTTAGGTCCCATGAGGTTCATAGATTGTTGGTGCAAGTAGCTAAGGAATAAGGAGAGCTATGTAAGAGAGAAAGTGCAGAAGAGTACAACTGTGATCCTTCCCTTTGAAAAAGGGGAGTGAGATTCTGTGAGGAGGAGGATGAGTCACCACTTGAAGAGTTGGTGAACAAAAATACCTTGTTGCTTCAAAAATTAACAATAGAAGTGTAAGCTAAGGTAGATCAAATGTGGGACTCCTTAGATAGTAGATTTGAAACTGTTTTAAAAATCGTAGAGGAGACTAAGGAGTGAAGTAGTGACTATGATAAAAAAAAGAAGAGGGATTTGGACCATGCACGTAACAAAGGTAAGGGTAAAATGACTATCACTGAAGAGGTTGTGGATTCTGATATATAGATAATGATGATAGATGTGAGATATGAAAATATGACCATCCTAAGGGATGTTGCCCAGTAATCTCACATTTGTAAGAGTCTGGGGTGTATGCACTTAACCCACGACTTAACAAATGGCAAGCACCCCAAAGGTTGCCTTATCTCCAAGGTAACCCAAGGCAGTTCTACCAACCGCTAACATATTATCCAAGTGGAACTCTACCACAACCTATTGAGCAACACCAGCAATGACAATACCCACAGTCATGGGGGATGCCACTGCCTAGGCAACAATACCCTTACCGACAACCAGATCCATATGGCTACTACGTGCAGTAGCCAATCTCTCCAAGTGACTCTGTAGGTCATGCGAGCCCACAATGTCACTACCAAGCTCTGGAGTACTATAGGACTCCTTCTCCTGGGAGAGACACACCACATCCATACCATCCTCTGAATCCACCTGCAACTCTTACACTGATAGCTCCACTGCCACCTGCTCTAGAGATGTAAGGGAAACTCCCCACTCAACCACAGCAACACAATGCTATGAGAGATGTAAACCTTCAACCCACTGCTGGTTTTGACAATCATAGTAGGAGAAGACCTTTCTTTAGAACTAACAGTCCAAACAAGCTCTTACAACCACAAGCGGTTGAGCATTCTGGAACATACCATGGTTTGAAGGGAGCTCCGAAGCCTTATGGAAAGATCGAGATGAAGAAGGTTCCATGCATCACATATAGTGACATAGAGGGTGATGGCATACAGGGATGTTCAGCATTGCTTGCATGCAACCAGTGTGCCCAAAAAGTTAACATACAAAAGTGCCTGTATGTAGGACCCACACAACAAGAGAACACCTAGTGGTTGATAGCTAATCAACAGGACAGCTCATCAATGTGCATGGAACTAATTGGAGCAAAAACTTGTGCTCACTTCAAAAGCATAGATACACTAGAGCAAGAGTGTCGCTAACTTCCAACCCTTAACTTGAAAACATCAATTGGAAGAAGTTGGACACTTCTAAAAAATTCAAACAAGCACTCATTCTTTTGGATCTCTCCCTTTCAATTCAGTCATGGGGGAGATGGTGACCTATGTTGATTAATCAAGGCCCTCAGTTCCTTTTCTAAGTTTTTGTTTTACACATTTTTTTTTGCAAATATCTTTAACTTTTTTTATTTTTTTTTGCAACATCGTTCATACTTTTTCTTTTATTTGTGTGTGTGTGTTATCCAGTTTGTTATGTTTGTCACCAAATAAGTGCTCCTGATGATGGTATGAACTATATTCTATTGATTGTCTTTGTTTGGTTTTTACCTTTAAGTTATGATGTTGACACTAAGGTATGGTTCTTTTGATATAGTAGACAATGAGTCCACGTCATCCATGCATCCATAAATTTCTATGGTCTCTCTTAGCTTGGAATTTTATAGTTCCTTTTTCAATAATAAGAACTATCAACAAATTGGTGACTGAGCATTTCTCAAACTAAGGAAGGACTCAAGGATTGAAAAGGGTGTAACTTTAAGGGGATTTGATGCACTTGTGCTAACCATTCTCTTGGGTGGTTAGATGTTTTCTTCTTGAGTTTTCCTTACCATTCCAACACCGCTCCATTATCGGGAAGCTGAGCAAATAAAAATAATAAATCTTTACATGGTGTGGTTCTCACGAAAAAACACAAAATTTTTTTTTAAAAAAAACCCAGTGAGAATTCAAAGCACATCCATTAGATGAAATAATTATTTGGGCTACAAGCACTGGTTATGGAACTAAAATAAACATGTTTCCTCTAACTAAGGCCCTTCTCGCTTCCTACTTTCTCCTCTTTCGTTTGTTGGAATGGTGGTGACTCTTTGACAGAGGCATTCTCGTTACTTCAAGTGGATGAATGGGACAAATGTATTAATGTGAATTCACTGAATGTGGATTTTTTGAGGCTAGATTTGGAATGAGATCTACTAAGTCACATTAACCATTAATACAAAAGGGGATGTACAACACCTTGTTCTTGAGATTCCATTCCATTTTCTCCTTTCCATCCTTCTGTCTCCATTTATCACCTCATTGCTGGTTGTATCAGTAGTCCGTATCTTGGTAGATATATTATTTTCTTTTTGGTAAACTCTTGTGGTTAAGAATTTAAATCTTGCTTCTAAATGGAATTTCTAGAGCCTACAGTCTCTTTGAATGTGGGATTGTTAGGGCATTAAGGGCATGAGCCTGCTTTGGGGAGGACCCATTGGCATTCCTATTTGGTGTATCCATTAATTTCTTTCCCTTAAAAATTTCCACAATCACCATTTATTTTGTTCATTTCCTTCTTTGAAATCCTTGTTATTGGCGTGACTATTGTTTCTTTTTCTCCATCTTTCTTATTCCTTATCTTTTTCCATTCTATCGCTACCAGAGGTTCGCTCTTAGTCATGGGGGCCTTGGTCCAATTTTTTTGATTTTCTCTTAACCCCTACACCTGGGGTAGTCACCAGTATTATATCTCTAGATCTACATTAGCCATATCATAGCTTAGCCAATGGACCTTACACTAAGGCAAGGTATTAACTACATTGTGATTCATTTATCCTTATTAATATTAGATTGTGTTGTGTGTGCAGATGGTAATCATACACCAACAGATTGGATTTGGAAGGAATAATTGGAATGGATTGGTGCTGAAATAGGTTTACAAGGAACGAGATTGATGGCACACTTATGAATGAACAATGAAAAGCACAATCTTGGTGTTGGTAGCAATAGACTTCTTATTTTCTCTCTCTCTTCTTTCTCCTCTCCTAGCTGCCAAATAAGGCTGGATGTCAAATGTGTATAGTGTTCACTCTTGTTGTCATGAACACTAATTTTGTCATGTTTTGTAATGATGATCCGTTCACATGTCACCCCATCTACCATTAGTGTCATTGAAGTCAATAATCCCATACCTTCCCAATATTTTGTAAGGAACTCAAGGATGAGTTTTCATTCAGTCAATGGTGTATGATGGGAGATGATATCGCATGGGGCGCGATATCACATACACGATATCACATCCGCAATATCGCAGCTCATCGATAGTTCTATAAATAAGAGGTGGCTTTTCCTTATTTTCACATCTAGATCTAGACCCTTAGCTAAACTCTAGCAATTTCACCATTCCAGATATAGAATAATTTCCATGTGCCTCTAGTAGGAGTCTCAAAGTGAATGGATCTTTATTCAAGCAAATTGTACCTGAGCACACATTTGTGTATGGAAATAAAGATGAACTTTCTGATAAACCTTGCAGTACATGGACTAAGCTAAATAGCACTTAATTACTATTAAATTATTAATTTCTTTCTTAGATAATTAATCTCTCTCAACCCTCAACTCTCCTAGTTAAGTGCATTTAGTACAATCGCTTTGAGCACGTATGCTACGCTTGGTAACCCAGTAATGAATAGCGTTTGGTAATCCCAGTAACGTTGCACTAGTTTAGGATTTGTATGGAAGGTGGGAATGGATACTAATGCTAGGACAATTAAAGCTTAGTTAGTAAAATTTAGTTACTTAGTCTCTTCACCCTTTCCTCTCTTAGCATAAGCGATAAAAAGATAAAAGACATAAAAATCATATACCTCAAACTTAATCATACAATCATGACAATACAAGTAAGTCTAGGAAGACAACGAGTGATTAACCTTAAGTGTTTCATAAGGCATGTAAGCACTTAGTCCTTGGAGTTCGACCGAATCACCCGTGTAACGCTCATATTCGTATGGTTGAGTGTAGGGGTACCTTGCGACTCATCAACCTTCAAGGATTCCATGATGCTTATGCCCTATAGTATATAGAGAATGAATGACAAAAACTTACGTAGTTTCATCAAATACTCATTAAAGAGGTAGAGAGCTAGTACAAATTCCTAGAAACAAAATCAATTCGAAGATGGAGTACCATGCTATAGCTCTTCAATGATAAATATCATACTTACTCACAAGTGTCAAACTAAAGGAAGAAAATCCAAGAATGAAAGCAAGTGACACATGAATCCCTTGATGCAGTAATGGATAGATACTATTCCTTACAACATAGATGTCCAAGCCATGGATTCTTATAGAAGGAACAACTAAGACACATAGTAGATGGGTTGAGGAATAAAACTAAAGAGATCCTTGGGGTTTATGCCCAAGGATGTTTATCAAATATGATCATCCATTAGATTCATAGGTTAATTAATCAAGTATCAAAGGTGGAAGGAGTAATCAAGAAGAGAAAGTTAGTTGAAGAGTATAATAGGGATCCATCAATAAGGAAACTTGGAAAATGTTATCTAGAAAAAGACTCTACATATCCAAAAATTGGTAAATGGTATAGTAACTAAGGTAGAAAAAATGTGGGATTCAATGGATGAAAAATTTGCTATAGGCCTAAAGATTGTAAAAGAGAAGATTGAACATGCACATAACAATGACAAGAAAAGGAAGAAGAAAAGAGATTATGGATAAGAAAGTTATAAGAACAAAGGAAAAGTTGCTATCATTGAAAGGTATACTAACTCCATTTCAAGGTAAAAGAGGAAGCATACAATGTGTGACAGCATGAACATCCTAAAGAAGGTTGCCCTATTATGGCCTACTTGCAAGAATCTGGGGTATATGCACTCAATCCAAGCTTTCTCAAAAAAGAAATATCTAAAAGACTACCTTATCATCAAGGCAATATAAGATAACCATTCCAGTTGACATATTACCCAAGTAGAGCCTACCCACAACCACAAGATTAATACCAGCAATAGTGGTAGCAACCACAAACATGGGTAATGCCACCACCAATGCAACAATATCCATATAGGCAACTAGACCTCTATGGATATTATGTTCAGTGTCCACTCTCTCCAATGAATGCTTTAGTTCAAACTTCTTCTTCTCCTTTTTATCCACTAGAATACTACAAATCTACTACTCCAAGGATGGATCATAGTCCTTATGCACATTCACTAGTAGTTGGCCCATCAAATCCCCCTTCCAATTCTTTACCACCAATGCCACCACCTATCATATAGGGGAAACTACCATCCTAACCTTAGTAGAGAAGTGCTATAAGGGTAGTGAATGTAGAAAGGAAGTATCATACCAATGATGCTAAAGAAAAATGAAGAAAACATTATTTCTTTAAGATAGGTTCAAAAACGTTTGGTAGAATTAGAACGTCATTGAGACTAGTTTCTCCTATGATAGATCCTCCTATTAACACATTGATTCCACAACAAATAAGTTAGGAACTTAATACTATCATGCTAACAAATGTAGTATTAGACTGAATTAAGGTAGGGATACTTCCTAGGAAAAGAATGGATCTAGGAGTTCTTTTGATTTATTTATGAGTAGTTGAAAATTCATCATGCAAAGCTTTCCTAGACTCAAGTTTTGGAGTAAATTTGATATGTCAAGAAACATACAAGGCATGGAAGCTATTGTCCTTAAGGAATTATAACATAAGGTTAAAGCTTGTAGATCAATTTGTCACCATTTCTTTGGGACAGATAGAAGATGTGGTGACCACTATCAATGGATGGTCCTATCTAGTAGACTTTTTGGTGATTGACATAAAGACTAATAACAAGGAATTTCCCATCATAATGGGAAGAGCATGACTTAGCACAATAGATGCTAGGTTAAATATGAAAGACTTATCTATAGGAATCTCTAAGGAGGACATTCAAGGAGCCATACACACAAAAATGATTCCATGCATTACTAATGATAAAGAATGATATAGTTGTGGACCAACACTTCAGAATGTTAATACAATCTTTACATAAGCTCACAACAAAAGTGAGAAACAATTGTGTGTATGAAAAGAAACATGAGCCACTAAACCAAAAGACACCTTGTTGCCAAAAATTGAGAACCTAAAATTGTCTAAAACATGCACAAAAATATTTGATCCATGTATTAACTCCTATTATAAGAAAATGACCCAAACTAAGAGCTCACAAATGAAAATATTAAACCATAATCATACATTGGCAAATACAGAAACTAAGGAATTAAAATTTGTATTTAAGAATATACAAGAGAGTATAGTTGGACCTTTTGATATTTAAGAACCATCTAGTCCAACAAAATATAGATCCTTAGATGATCAAACTTTGATTACCATCAAGATTACATGGGACAATAATCAAAAAACCAAATCACTAAGGATGATAAGCAATCAACTTAGAGTGTGTGATCTAGGGGATCTAGGGTGCATTTTCTGAATAGTCACCCATGAGTTTAGTTGTGGGGGAGATGTCTTATCCTAAATTAGGAATTATAAGTACCTTTTTAACTTTTTTGTTTTCTAAGTTTTCTAGTTTATAATTTCTATTATACCTTTTTCTTTTCTTAATACTTTTTTTACATTCTTTATATCTTCTAATTTTTTAATTCTTTTTTATTTTTTTAAATTTTTGATATTCTTTGATAATTTTTCATTCTTTTTATCTTCTTAATTTTTGATATCTTTCATACTTTGTTCTTATTTCTTTTGTACATATTTTTGTCAATTTCCAATAAAACACATTGAATAAGGTAAGATATAGCCCCAATAAGGTGAATATTTATCTATATTATTAATCATAGGGGACTAATTACCTATATGATGTGATCAAAACATTCATCCACCCATTCCAACACTAAGAGGATGTTACCATGATCATAATAACATTCTTCTCATAATAAAACTAAGAATAAACTTGTGATCCTTATGCCTAGATAGACGAGTGAAGAACCAAGTGGGAATGCAAAGGGTATGACATCAACGGAATTTGTGGATTCTTTTAGATTACTATTGATGAGTGGCGAGGTACCCTTACACCCAACCATATGAATCACAAAGTGCTCACGTGTGATTTAGTTGAATTTTGCAACTTCATCATTTCCAGTGCACTAGATTTTTAGGAAGTGAATCTAGCCTTAAGGTCAATCATTTTCTTCCCAATTACACATGTGATATTCATTGTTATAGTTAAGTGTAACTAAGACATTTGATTTTTATTATTTTTTATGTTTCATAGATCGGTGCTCAAATATGGATAAAAGTAATTTGACTAACTAATCTAAATTAACTAATTTACTAGCATTTAATGAATCCTAACATAAGTATCTGTTCCCACTTTCCATACACATCCTAAACCCACATATCTGCTACTGAGTGACTAAGCGCTACACTACTAGGGGTACGAAGCAATAATGATGTTAGGATTACCAAGTGAATACATGTTATGCTCAAAGAAGTCATACTTAGGTATTTAATTTATCTAGCTTAATAACATCATCTAACTCAATTGCTAAAATATATTTACAAAATAATTAAGAGCAATTAACAAATAATTAAAAACATTGAATGCATAAATAAAATAGCTAATCTATCAAAAGTGCTACAAGGTTTATCAGAAAGTTCATCTTTATTGCTGCACACATTATTGTGCTTAGGTACAACAATGCTTGGATAAAGATCCATATACTTAATGAACCCTGCTATGGGAACTCATAGAAAAAATTATAACTTTTGAATGGAAAAATTGCAAGAGCTTCACTGCTACTAAAATCTAGATGACCATAAATGTAGCTAGTAGGTGCATATTTATAGGTGATAGACAGACACTGCATCGGCAGGGCCTCATCGATGTAGGGTGATATGTGTCGATGAGGCCTAATTAATGTGGTCAACTCATCATATCCCCATGAATAAATGAAAACTCATCCTCGAGCTCGTTTACAAAATTGGAAAGTTATGGGATTATCGATTGACTTTTCTTCAACAAAACAACTAATTGAATTTGAAAAAAAATGGAGTGCCCAGGTGTATAGATCAATACATTACAAACATGGTGGTGTTTAGGACTTAAAATTAAAAACCATAACATAGCTTTTCAAAAATTGGATAATAAGTTTCTTGATGGTGTGAAGCTTGTTGGAGAGGATCAAATGGTCCCAGGTGGTGATGGTTCCTAAGGCTATGAGGGACCCTCATCATCTTCACACATTGGTAGTGGTTGAGGTGGCTATTGTTGTCCTACTGCTATTGCAACTTTAGGTGGGAGGTGAAAAGCATTCAACAGTGCTTTCATTTTCTCCTCCTTACTCCTAAGATAATGCACCATCAACGTAGCTTCCCCAATGTGGGTTGAAATGGGCACATCCTAAGGACATGGGATCACTGGAAACGACTCCTTGACATTAATGAACCAAACAACAAAATTTTTACATTGAATGTCGAATGCTCTCACTATGTTCTTTAGCTCTTGGTAGTCATTCATCCATCTGGCTAGGTCCTCAACGATGGATCATTGATCTGTGAATCATCCTTTGAGAACTTTGAGTTCTGTGTTAGTAGTTTCAAGCTTTTTCTTAGTGTTCTTATGGTGTTTGAACTTGGCCTCATATAGTAGATACCAACTAGCCACTTTTTTCTCTAATTCCAACCACTATCATTTGGCTATTAGCATTGCCAAGTTTGCACAACAAAGATTGGCCAACTCCATATACTCTATCATTTCCTCAATCTACAACTCCTTTAAGTGGATCTCTGCTTTGATGCAGGCATCAATCTCATTAAGGTTGGGCTGCCATATCTCTCTTTCGTATTAGAGTTTTTGGAGAGCTTCATTCACTTTCATCTTTGCCATATGGATTTATTTTTCATTAATTTCCTTTTGCAAACCAACTTGGTCCTTGTAGTGATTTCACTCTTTGAAATTTAAGGGCTTCATTCTTCTAGGTAGGGATCTTGATGGTAGACTTTTGTTACAAGGTGTGTACCTCCTTCATTGATAGATTATGGTTCTTTATGGCTAATTTTATCAGTTCAACATTTACCCTAGCAAGGTAGTCCTACTGTTGATGAATGAACTTTTGCATTTAATATTTTTGAGCATTAACATTTTAGAGGCAATGATTTTGCATAGTCAGTGCTTCATTCTTTTGGTTCATCTAATTCAAGTCCTTTTTAATTAAGTGCATTTCAAATTTTATCATGGATTGTTTGAAGATGTCCATTATTACTTCCTCCTTAGCCTTTTGAAATCATTCTTGAAGCTATTTGATAGCTTCATCTCTTCTCATTGTCAAGCTGGGAATTGCTTGTTCTACAAGTTAAGCATGAAATTCAACAACCTCCACAACCAAGTGTTAATTTTGCTCTTGAGCCATTTCTAGTTGCCCCTCCAAAATGATGCATCTACCCCTTGCATTTAGTAACTCTGATTGGGTTGCGGTGATGTTCTCTAGGAGATAAAAGATGTCTGAAGTCAGTTGTCTAGTTCCTATTAGTTGTTTTAGTAATTGTTCATGCTAGGCTACATTCAATTTCTTACTGACTATGCCTACAAATGTTTGTACATCTTGGAGTTCAAATATGTCTCGTACAAATGTTGCAGGTGCATTTAGTACTTTAGCTACATGATTAGCTACTACTTTTGCCACTATATCCTACCCTTGGTGCTACATCACCAAGATAGTTGCCTCTTCTCCTTCCTCAAACTACACCAAAAAAGTGGTAGCATTACCAAATATTTTTTGGATAGATGGTGTTTTCCTAGTGATACCACCACCTCTTGAGCATTTGGATCCAACCTCAAAGGTAGTTGCATTCTTTGGGCAGAGAAAATGGAACCACCCCTCTTCATCTAACTAATTGCTCAAGCCACATCATTAAGGTGACTCATGATTGGCTAATATACAAATGGATTTGGCCCACTCATTCTTGCTTGTTACTCTTGTTCACTCAAGAGTTATTCTTAGGTTTGATGTAGATGCTTAAGGATTACACAGGTCTCCAATGTTGGCTCCTAAGTGGGTGGTGGTGGCAACAACTCCTCTTCTTGAGTGGTTGTTGACATCTTATCCTTCATGATTTCTATCCATGAGGCCAAGGCAGCATACCTAAGAGTATCATTAGTATAGTGAATAATGCCTACACTTTTACAAAGTTTCTTGATAAGGGATGAAAAGGGTAGGGTCTTCTTTCCACCTTTGTTCTCCTTGAAGCACTTCTCAATCTCCAAATAAATCAACTATGGAAGGTTAACAAGAAATTTCATACTTAGAGTAGTGCATGCTCAAGTAGAGAAAATATTCATTTTTCTTGGCCTCACTATTAGATTAAGGTGATAGGTCACAATCTTGAAATAAATTCACTTTGTTGATGTGAGTGTAGCATACTCCTTGCAGATCACCATGTAGCATTGCTAGGTCCATTTCCTTTTTACCTCAGGATCACCTTTTGTTGATATTTTTGCCAACTATGTTCCATTGTCTAGCAACCCCAATGCCTGTGCAATAGCCTCTATTGAGTAGGACACTTGAATGTCCTTGATTTTTATAATAGACCCTGGCCTTCAGCTATTCTAGAAGAAATAGGTCTCTCCCATGTACTGTTCCCCACTAGATGTGATGATTGGCCACATGGGAGAGGTTTGCAATTGTGTCTTAACATCGTTTGAAGATTTTTCCAAAATGGTCTAAAGTTTATCTCTTGAAGAACTAATCTTTGGATTTCTTAGGACTTGATGATGTCTAGGTAGGCTTGAGTCAGAATGACCTCAAGCCTTGGCATAGGTCCAGGTGCTTCTTCTCATTAGGATTATTCAGTAGGCACTTCTTCCTCTAGAATATGCCAAAAAAATTCCACTTTGGGTTTCTTACAAAGAGGTTTGGTTATATGGGTTACCTCTTATTATTTTTGGCCTTGTTCCTACTAGCCCCTTCCAACTCTAGGTTGTTTCTCCCATGGTTGTGAGCATTCTCCTTCATGCAAATTCTTTTGTTTAGGTGTCATCTGTAATCAAAATAAGACCATGGATTAGCAATCATTGTGTAACCTTAAAACAATTGGAATGCCTTAACTCTTAAGGGTAGTTACACTTGGCTAAGTTGTGATTATGATTGATTTAATTAACTCAATTGTTAATTTTATTTATGCATTACCATGGATAAATTATTCCAAAGGTTGTTGTAAGGGTTAACTATTAAAAGAGTTGATATTTTATGTTGTTAAGGTTACTAAACCTTGGAGGGAGTTAGAAAATTGTTTTGAAATTTTCATTGGAAATATTAAGGTTTGTGGCCCCCACAATAAAGATCTTACATCTGGTAAGTGCAAGATTGAAAAATGGACTAATTTGGACAAATGGTTTGAAAGTTATGGGCTTTGAAAGGTTTTGAGCTTTCAAAAATTGCAAAAATTCCCTGTGTGTTATGAGAAAATTGCAAAAAATTGCAAAGAGTTTGATAGTATATATAGTATTTTTGCATTATGTCAACAAGGCCTCATTGATGGGGCCTCATTGACATGGTTAGCTGCATTGCCTCATCAATGTAGCTATTGACCACCATTGACTTCCATTTACTTTGGTTAAACTTTCAAAATACAAGTAATGTTTCAATGAAATTGGGGTTAAATGAAAGATTAGAAGATTAAGAATAGTACGAAATCATGAGAAGATGGCATTGAAGTTCATAAATTTTAAAAAAATGGAGAAAAATTAATTTAATAGATGAATGCAATGAACGATTAAGGAGTATTGACCAGTTTACACAATGGGAAATACAAAATATAGGATTGTAGCAATGTCAAAGGTAATTAACCTTAACTAATCAAGCCAAAAGTTATGCAAGTGGGTCCTCCCCATAGCACGTTCATGCCCTTTTTTCCCTTGCATAACCTCAACTAAAGGGTCCATGGGTCCCATAGTTGATTTAATAATCATGATAAGTTAAAGACCAACCTGAAAGAATCCACTTAAGAATCCCAACACATTAGACTAAGACATAGATCATAACATGGAATCTATTAGTGAGGTGAAATATGGCAACATGGATGGATGATAGAGAAGGTTGAATGGAGTTCTGAATTAAGGTAATTAGAAGTTCATTATGGAATTTGTGGTTAAAATGACTTGAGAAGTTTCATCCTCAATCCAAACCAAAACCATTCACTTTCCCGCATTGCCATTCTAATACTGATCCGCCCACTAGAGAGACAAGAGTGCTTCCATGAAACAATCACCATTCTACAAAGGTGAGAGAGAGGAGTAGGAAGTGAGAAAGAGAGAGATGACCTTAGTTAGAGGGAACCTTCAGATATAGGTGCATGTGTTTCAAATTCCATAACCAGTGCTTGTAGCCCTTTTATTTGTCCAAGAGGTGTACTTTGAATTCCCATAGTTTTTTTCTTTTTTTTTTGAAATTGGAACCATGCCATGCCATATCTTATTCGTGTTGAAGGGGTGTGATTTGAATTCCCATCATGTTTCTTCTTTTTCTTTTTTTGCATGATGGGAACCACACCATGCAATGATGTTATTTGTCTTCCTATCATTGGGTGGTATGGAATGGTAAGAAGTCTGTGAAAAACTCTCAAGCAAGAAGAATAGTACAAAGAGTATTGAGTCCCCTTGAAGTCACACCCTTTACAAACCTTTGGATCCTTTCTAATTCTGGAACTACCTAGGTTGCCAATTGATTAAAAGTTTCTTTTGATGGAAGGGACTTCAAATTCGTAGAAAAAAGGAAAATCATAGAGTTCATTGGATGGGCAGATGATGTGGAATCACTTGTTCCATGGAAAATAAACCATGTTAAAGTCATCAGACATCAAAATTCAAAAATAGAAACCAAACATTGACAATCAAACATTAAGCACAAACCATTATTAGTAAACAACCAAAGTAGCATTATGTACTATGATAATAAAGTAGATTTATTAGAAAAAATAAAAAAAATACCACACTTAAACAAACGAAAAAAAAGTAAAGTAAAATATATAAGAAAGTGTACCATTAACAAGAAAGTTAAACGATACTAAAAATAGTATAAAATTAAAAAAATTCAAAAATAAAAAATTTGTAAAATCAAAAATGTGAAAAAAAAAAGATGAAAAACTAAGAGGTCATGATAATGGTCAGCATGGATGGCCATCTCCCCCATGACTAAGTTGGAGGGAGGAGATCTGAAAAATAGAATGTGGTTGTCCATCTATTAAGGAGGTAGTTACATTGGCTAGTTTTGGTTCTAGGAAAGTTTTAACTTGTTGGATATTAACCAACTGCTTTTTATTTGGGTTTTCAGGTTTGTAAATTATCATGGCCTTAGAGGAAAAGGCTTGATCAATTATATAAGGTCCCTCCCACAATGTTTGGAATTTTATTTTTTGGGGTACATGTGTGGGGTTCTAGTAAAGAACCTTATCTCTAGGTTGAAGTTTTACTTTTTTGATTCTAAGGTTATGACATTGCTTGTTGAATGCCTTGTTCACCTCATTCAAGGATAGGGCCACTAAGCAATTTTTGCCTAGCAGATTCAGATTGATCAATCTTTCCTTCTGTGCTACACTTAGACTAAGGTTTAGATCATAGGCCATTGAGAGTGTACAAAGCTTAGATTAAATTGGAAGCATTGGAAGTTTCCTGTACACTAACTCATTGGGAGAATATCCAATAGGAATTTTCCAAGTTGAATGATAAGCCTAGAGAGCATTGTTATGTTTTGTACTCTAGTCCTTCCAATATTTGCTAATGGCTTGAGTTAGTATTTTTGTAATCTCATGGTTGGTTACCTCTGCTTGATTGTTGGCTTGGGGATGGTAAGGTGTTGTTAATTTATGTTCTACCTCCAAGTGTTGTATTTATTTTCTAAATGTGGTACCTATGAAATGAGTTCCATTATAAGAAATTAGTGAATGTAGCACCCCAAACCTATTCATGATATTTTGTTGTATAAATTTGGTAGTGGTGAATGATGTAAAATTAGTAACAGCTACTACTTCTATTCATTTTGTGTAGTAGTCAACTACTACTATAATATATGCATTCCCATTAGACATGGGTGTGATGGAACCCATGAAGTCAATGCCCCATATATCAAAAGGTTTTAGTGGTTGAATCCACTATTGAGGACCTTCCATGTGAGTAGTCATCCCCTTGTCATGTTGACAACATTCATAAGACTTGACGAACTAGTGAGCGTTCTTAAAGATTCTGGGCCAATAGTATCCTACCATTATGATTTTTATGGCTATGCATCTCCCTACATAGTGGCCTTTGCAAAACCCTTCATGAGCATCCTGGAGAACGCATAGTTGATCTTCATTAGGGACACACCAATGGATTAGGCCATCAGTACACACCTTGTGAAGGTGTTTGTTGATTCTCATGAAGTGTTTGACATGATGATGAAATTGTTGCTTTTTCCTAAAATCCAAGTGTTGTGGCATCTCTTGAGTGAGAAGATATGTGAGGATGCCATTATACCATATTGCTTTTTTAGGTGTTTGTTCTTTTATTGCTCTAGTAAAGAGGAGTTCTTCTAGAAACTGATTAGAGAGCAGGCTCTCCTCATCTTTATTATCCCATCTTAAGTGAGAGAGGTGGTTAGCAACCAAATTCTTAATTATTTTTTGATCTACCATAGTAAGATCAAATTCCTACATGATCACAAGCCACTGTATAACATGAGGGCTCACTGCTAGCTTATTCATAAGGAAGCAAATTGCACTATGATTTGTTTGTACAAATACCTTATAAGCTAGCACATAATGTCTAAACTTTTCTTGTGTGTACACCATTGCTATTAATCCTTTTTTAGTGATGGTGTAATTCAATTGTGCCCCCACAATGATTCTACTCATGTAGTGGATATAATATGGATGTTTTTTATCATCCAGCTAGATGAGAACTAGTTCCAAAGCATGGTTAGATGTGTTTGTCATGATATGGAATGGTTTGGGCCAATCTAGTGCCTGTAGGATTAGTGTTTCTATGAGTTTTTCCTTTAACTATTGGAATGCATGTTCACATTCCTTGGTCCAAATGAAAGGTGCATCCTTCTTTGTAAGTTCTACCAATGACTTTGCAATTTTAGAGAAATTATCAATAAATCACCAATAGTAACTACTGTGTCTAAAGAATGATCCAACATCTTTAATAATCTCTAGTTAGTGTGTTATTCCTTAGATTATCCTTATCTTTTATGGTCTACCTCAATCCATTTCTATGAAATTTGGTGCCCTAGCACAATGCTTTCTTGGACCATGAGATGGCTCTTTTGCTACTGGAGCTATAGGTTTCTCTCTAAACATCTCTTTAGTACCTACTCATGTTGGTCTAAGGCATGCTCAAATGTAGCTCTGTAGGTGGAGAAGTCATCCATAAAAACTTCAACACAACTACCAATTTGTTATTGAAAGATACTCAGGACCAAGAAATGAAATGTTGTAGGAGCATTACATAGGCCAAATGGCATCTTACAATATGCAAAAGTTTCCCAAGGACTCATGAATGTTGTCTTGGCATAGTCTTCTAGCACAATTTGGATTTGGTTATACTCACTATAACCATCCAAGAAACTATAATAATAACACCTAGATATGGTATCTAACACTTGATCTATAAACAACAAAGGAAAATGATCCTTAAATGTTGCCATATTTAATAGCCTAAAGTTAATGTAAGCCTATCATTTTCCATCCTTCTTCATTACTACTACAAGTGGGATAACCCACTCACCAGCTATGATTGGATAGATGAACCCCACCTTGAGGAGTTTTTCTATCTCCTCCTTGATGATTTGTTTTAATTTGGG
The DNA here is from genome assembly GCA_015680685.1 of Gnetum montanum. NCBI lineage: Eukaryota > Viridiplantae > Streptophyta > Gnetopsida > Gnetales > Gnetaceae > Gnetum > Gnetum montanum. The sequence continues at coordinate 48,813 of MNCI01011331.1, forward strand.
GTTCAACCAGCTCTGTGGCTACCTTCTAGGCTTCATGGTCGAGTCACTGTAGATGATGGTGGAACTATCTTAGACTACCTTGAGGGTAAGGCAATAATATTAGAGCTTGCCTACATGCTAGGGTAGGATTCAATGCATACACTCCAGACTCTTGTAAGTGTTACAACATAGCAAAACATCTCTTTCAATGTTCATATTGATAGATGTCACATTTGGTTTCATTATTAGAGTTAGACTTCACAACTTCCTCTACTACAATAGATTTTTCCTTACCTCTTTGGTGGGCATGTTTAGCTTCTTTTTACCTTGTACAATTACCATTACTATGTTATTATTTGGATTCTTTAGCAATCTTTAAAGCAATTTGAAACTTTTCATCCAAAGAGTCCCATATCTTGTCAACCTTGTTCAAAGTGTTAGAAATAGATTTTTGGATGGATAAGGTCTTTTTGTTTACCACTTCATCATGTGTTAACTCTTCCTCATTACAAAATTAGACCACTCATTTTCTAATGGAAGGGTTCCTATTATATTCCTTAGCACTTTCCCTCTTTCGTAGCTCACCTTTTTCTTTTGCTACCTACTCAATTAACCTTTTTATTTGATGAGCTCTCATTTTAGACAATCTTCCTTGGGCATACATCCCAAGGGTTCTTCTTGTTTTTGCTCTGAGCCCATCTACGATGTGATGAAGTTGTTTCCTTTGAGTGTAACCATGGCTTGGGCATCACTGTAGATTGAATAATATTAGTCCATGGTAGCATCCAAGGGTTTATGTGCTCCTTTTTTTCATCTTTAGATTTTCCTTTTTAGATTAGACACTCTAGAGTACATCTAGTATTTGTCATTGAATAGTTCTAACATGGTACTCTATCTATTGATAGATTTTGGCTTTAAAGATCGATACCAACTTTAAGCTTTCTTAATGAATATCCTTGGAAAAAGCTTGAGTTTTTGCCACTTGTTCTCTATGTTTTATAAAGCACAAGCATCTTGAAAAGCTTGTAGATGTGGCTATGGATCAAAATTGTATCCCCCCTCAAATCTTGGGATATTTTTCATATCTAGGTGCTTAATCTGACTATCCTTCATATGCTTGGTTGGGATTTTCACTACCTCTACAATGTTAAGCATACTATGAGTTGCCAATAAAGGTTCATCATCATTACTATGTTGATGATGCTAATCATGGTTTTGGTCACCCCTTTGGTTTTGATGGCCTTCATGATTGATGAGCGGGAAGGTACCCCTATGCTCAACCATACGAATATGAGCATTTTACATAGGATCTGGTTGAATTCCAAGGACTAAGTGCATATGCGCCCTTGTGGAAAAAGGATGGGTTGGTTGATCATTGTCTTTCCAAGCTTACCTGTATGTCACGATTGTATGGTTAAGTAAGCTTGAGGCATATGATTTTTATAGATTTTGTGTTTTTATGTCATGTTCTAGTAGGGAAGAAGATAGATAACTAAGTGACTAATTTAACTTAACTACTCATTAACTAAGTTCTAAGTAATCCTAACACCAGCATCCATTCCCACTTACTGTACACATCCTAAACTAGAGCAACACTGCTAGGATTACCAAACGCTAATTGTTACTAGGTTACCAAGTATTACATGCATGCTCGAAGTGGTCATGCTTGTGTAATCTAATGATTTGCTTAATTGATCAAAATGAATTGTTGTGGTAATAACATAAATGTAAAGTGCATAAAATAAAATAAATGTATATGAAAATAAAATAAAATAAATATGTAGGAAAATAAATTGCAAGTGCTACAAAGACGAATTGAAGAGCTCATCTTTATTGTCATACACAAGGTGTGTTCAGGTACATAATGATCGAATAAATATTTTTCCATACTTAGACCTCCTACTATGGGCACTTGTAAAATAATCTAACTACAAGAGTTTTGCCACTTAACTCCTAAAAGACTTCCTTCCAATTGTGCACCCGAGCATTGTATTTATAGGCTTAGGAGAAACTACTATAATAATTAGAATAACTCCCAAACCAACCGCTAGAGTAACCACTCTAATAATTAGAATAAATTGCTAGAGTAACTACTCTAATAATTAGAAGAAACCACTAGAGTAATCACTCTCATCATACCCCCACGACTGAATGAAAACTCATTCTCAAGTTCCTTACAAAATATTGGGAAGGTATGGGATTATTGACTAATTGACAACTGACGGTGGAATGGGATGATAGACTCAATGTGCTCAATGATGGATCAATAAGCATATTAAAATATTGTGATTAACACTTGTACATAAATGACATCCAAGCCTTTATTTGGCAGCTTGTAGAGGAAGAGAGAGAAAGAAAATGAAGCATGTTATCACCAATGCTAAGATTGTGCCTTCCATTGTTTATCCATAGCCATGCCACTAGACTTTCTCCTTTTGTAAATTCTCTAGTTCTAGTCCATCTTGAGTGCTTCCTCCAAGCCTAGTTCATTAATTGTATGATCACCATTTGCAAACACAACATACTCACAAATGAGCAAGGATAGATAGACCACAATGCAGTTGATACCTTGCCTCGATATGAAGCACATTGGCTAAGTTGTGGTTGTGGTAGAAATTGTTTCAGAGATTTACCATAGGTGACTACCCGAGGTGTAGGGGTTAGGTGAATAGTAAAATAGAGAAAATTGAAAAATTTGGGCTAGGGCCCCCATGACTAAGAGTGAACCTCCAGTAGCTATAAGATGGAAAAACATGAGGAACAAGAAAGATGAAAAATATCAATAGGAACATCAATAAAATGGATGTCATGGATGGGGATGAAGCAAGAAATGATTGATTGCAGGAAATGTTTAAGGGAAAGAAGTTAACAATTGCACCAAAAAGAAATGCTAGTGGGTCCTCCCCAAAGCAGGCTCATGCCCTTTATGCCCTTACAAACCCATAAACCAAAGAGTCTGTAGGCTCTAGGAATGTCATTTGGAAGCAAGAGTTAAAAACTTATCCACAAGAATTCACCAAAGAAAAATAATGCATCAACCTAGAATGGACTAATGATAAAATCGGCAATGAGGAGGAAAATGGGAAGAAAGATGGAGAGGAGAGAATGGAATGGAATCCCAAGAACAAGGTTGTGTAAAGCCACTTGTGTATTTTATGGTTAAGATAACTAAGTAGAACTCATCCCAAATCTAGACTTAAACCAACCACATTTAGAGATCTTGCATCAATACACTTGGCCAATCCATCCTCTTGAAGCAACAAGAATGCTTCCACAAAGAGTCACCACTATTCCAAGGAGAGCGAGATGGAGAAGTAGGAAGCAAGAAAGGGCCTTTGTTAGAGGGAACCTTCAGGCATGGGTAACATGTCTTTCCAATTCCATAACTAGTGCTTGTAGCCATATTGCTTTATTATGTCTAAGGGGTGTGCTTTGAATTCTCACTTTTTTTTATTTTTTTTGTGTGAGAACCACACCATGCAAAGATTTATTTTTATTCACTCAACTTCTTGATTTTTGGACAATGTCAGAATGGCAGAAAACCCAAGAAAAATCATCCAAGAACCCAAGAGAATGGCTAGCACAGATGCACCAAATCCCCTTGAAGTCATACCCTTTTCATCCTTTGAGTCTTTCCTTGGTTTGAAAAATACCCAGCCACCAATTCACTAACAAGTTTACTTAGAAAAAGGGGATTGTATAGTTCCAAGCCAAAGGAGACCATAGAGTTGTATGGATGAGTGGATAGCGTGGACTCATTGTTTGTTTTACCAAAAGAACCATACCTTAATATTAGCATCATAATTCAAAGGTAAAAATAAAACATTAGCAATCAATATGATATAATTCAATCCACCATCATGAGCACTTATTAGATGACGAATAAAAGTAAATCAAGCAAACAAAGAAATAGTAAAAACATGAACGATGGTGTAAAAAAAAAAAGTTAAAAGAATGTGTAAAAACAAAAATGTGTAAAATGAAAATTCAAAAAGAACTAATGGCCTAGAAGAGTTAACATAGGTGGCCATATCCCCCATGACTAAGTTGGAAGGAGGAGATTTGAAATAGTGAGCAGGGTTGTCCATCAAGAGGTAGCATATGTACTAGTTGTCCTAAGCTCTTGGAAAGGTTTGGTTTGTTGCACATTGACTAAAAGTTTCTTATCTGGGCTTTCAGGTTTGTATATTATCATCCCCCCTGAAGGAAAAATTGCATAAATAATATAAGGTCCTTCCAACAATGTTTGAAATTTAGTACATTGTGGCACATGTGTGGGATTCTAGTAGAGAACCTTATCTTCTGGCTAATATTTAACTTTCCTAATTCTTAGGTCATGATGTTATTTATTGAAGGCCTTGTACAATTTGTTAGATGACAAGGCAACTAATTGGTTTTCATCTAGCAAGTTAATGGTTACTAACCATTGTTTCTATGCTAGATCAAGGCCAAGGTTGAGGTCACATGCCATGGATAGTGTATGGAGCTTAGTTTGAATGGTAAGCGTTGGTAATATACCATACACTAACCCATAGGGAGAGTAGTTGTAGGGAGTTTCCATGTGAAGTGGTATGCCCAAAGAGGGTCATTCAGTTTAGTGCTCTAATCTTGCCTAAACTTGGTAATGGTTCTTGTCAATATCTTTGTAATCTCCCTATTGGTGACTTCTACTTGACCATTCTCTTGGGGGTGGTATGGTGTAGTCAATTTATGCTCAACCCCTAAGCATTGCATTAATTTCAAAAAATTTTCACCTATGAAGTGTGTACCATTATCTAAAATAAATGCATGTGGCACACCAAACCTATTTATGATTTATTGTTGAACAAATCATGTAGCTATAGATGATGTACAATCTTTAATAGCATCTACTTTAGCCCATTTTTAGGTAATCAATGGTAACAATAATATAAACTTTTCCATTGGACATTGGTGTAACTGACCCCATAAAATCAATTTTCCAAATGTCGAAGGGTTCTAATGGTTGAATCCATTGTTGTGGATCCTCCATTCTAGTAGTTATTCCCCCATCATGTTGACAATGCTCACAAGATTGGATGAAATGATGGGCATCTCGAAATAATGTAAGCCGATAATATACTGCAAGCAAGATCTTGATGGCCATTTGTGTGCCAGCGTAATAACCCCCACAAGGACCCTCATGAGCATCTTGGAGAACTCACAGTTGATCTATATCAGGAACACACCATCGAACCAAGCCATTAGAACATACTTTTTAAAGTTTCCCATTAATCTCCATAAAGTACTTGGCTCGGTGAAGAAACTATTGTTTCTTCTTAAGGTTTAACTCTTATGGTGTTTTTTGGGTGAGGAGATAGGTAAGAATGCTACTATACCAGTTTGTATTCATGGGTGATTAATTATTCACTACACTAGCAAAGAGGAATTCATCAGGGAAATGATCAAAAATTGGATACTCATCTTCTTTTTTGTCCCATCGCAACTGAGATAAATGATCAAGAACTACATTCTTGGTGCCCTTACGATCGATCATTATTAAATTGAACTCCAGTAAGATTACAAACCATTGTATGATACAAGGACTTACCATTGGCTTATTCATGAGGAACCAGATTGCACTATGATCTGTATGTATATATACTTTATATCCCAATACATAGTGTCAAAACTTTTCTAGTGAAAACACTACAACCATTAATTATTTTTCTATGGTAGTGTAGTTCACTTGTGCACCAGTGATACTTCTACTTGCATAGTGGATGTAATAAGGATGCTTTTGGTCATCTAACTGTGTAAGTACAACTCCAAAAGCATAGTTGTATGTGTCATTCATGATGTGGAATGGTTTGGACTAGTCAGAAGCTTGTAGAATGGGTGTTTCTACTAGCTTTTATTTCAGAGTTTGGAAAGCTAATTCGCATTTCCTGATCCACTAGAAAGGTACATCGTTTTTTGTTAATTCCACCAATGATTTGGAAACCTTTGAAAAGTTTTCAATAAATCTCCTATCATAGATAGTATGTACAAGGAATGACCGAATATCTTTTGACAGTTTCTAGTTGATAGGTAATTCGTTAGATAATTTTGATTTTCTCAGGGTCTACCTCTATCCCTATGTATGAGATTTTGTGCCCTAGTACTATGTCTTCTTAGACCATCAAATGGATTTTCTGCCAGTTAAGCCTTGAATTGGTTTCTACACATCTTTTTAACACTTGCTCCAACCAGCCAAGGCTTGATCAAAGTTTGCTCCATAAGTGGAGAAGTCATCCATGAAGACCTCCACGCCATTCCCTATCTGCGATTGGAATATTCTTAGAGCTAGTCATTGAAATGTTGTCGGGGCATTACACAATCCAAATGACATTTGTTTGTATGTGAACGTTTCCCAAGGACTAGTGAACATAGTCTTGGTTTGGTCTTCTGAGGCTATTTGTATTTGGTTATATCCACTATATCCATCCAAAAAACTATAATAGCGATGCCCTGTGATGGTGTCTAAGACTTGGTCAACAAATGAAAATGGAAAGTGATCTTTGAATGTTGCCATATTTAGTAGCTTGAAATCTATGCACACCCTCCATTTGCCTCTTTTCTAGGCATAGTAACTAAGGGGCTAACCCATTTGCTATCAGCAATGGGGTATATGAACGTAGCCTTGAGAAGCTATTTGATTTCTTCCTTAGCTACTTGTTTCAGCTTAGGGTTGAATTGCCTTTGTAGTTGTTTTTGAGGCTTCATGGAAGGGTCAGTGTAAATTCTATGTTTGCATATCATAGGATCTATTCCAGTTAATTAAAGATATGACCAAGCGAAGACTTATGACCATTTTTTTAATTACCTTCAATAGTTGTTTCTATTGAGGAGCAAGCTTACCATTGATAATTACTGGTTTTTCATTTTTAAGAAACGTCTATTCTATACTGGTGGACAATGGTTTTAGCTCGAGGGGCTCCTACTTAAGTTTCTCAGGGATTTCAAAATTTCCCCAGTTGATATTTTCAAGGTTAAGACTTAGACGTTGGCAGTGGACTCGCTCTAATGCGTCTATGCTATCAATGTAAGCATAAGTCAAACCCTCAATTGGTTCCATGCATATGAGTAAACTACTTTCTTGATTAGCTATTAGCCACTAGGTTTCTTCCTATCATGTGGCTATTGCATACAAGCATCTTTGTATGTTAATCACTTATGGACACTGATTGCATGCAGGCAATGCTAAACTTTGCATAAACCATGACCTTTGCACACAATTACACCCTATGTCACTGTATGCGATGCACAAAAATTTCTTCTTCTTGATCTTTCCAAATGTATTTTCCTTTGATATTTTTAGGGAAAGATCATGGATTCCTAGGCATGCATCGATGGTGCTTAGCCATGCTCTTCCCATTATGATTGGGAAGTCTCACTTACTGTTGTTTACCTGAATCACTAGGAAGTTAGTTGGGTACAACCACCCATAAATAGTGATAACAATTTCTTCCACAAGTCCCAATGGGTCAATGATAGACTAGTCAACCAACTCTAGATGGATGTTGCTCTTTTTCAATGGAGGCAGGTTCCAGGCCTTGTACATTTCTTGAGAAATCAAGTTGACACTAGAACTAGAATCTAAAAGAGATTTGCACGGTGCATTTCCAATGATTTGTAAGTATATTAGAGGACTCCCAAAATTATAGAATTTCCTAGGAAGGTGACCAAATTTGATCCAATTGGTGATGGCATGTGTTAGCATGACTGTATGCATTGAGTGTGGTGATTGGGTTGAAGGGGCTCTATAGTTTGGATTAATACTAAGGTGTCTAAGGAATCAACCGCTTATGATTACAAGGGCATAGTTGGACTGTTGGTTCTAAAGAAAGGTCTTTTCTTCATGTGGTTGTTGGAACCAATAGTAGGTTGAGAGTTAACAGCCCTCGTGGCATTATGTTGCTGCGACTGGGTAGGGATTTCACCTTGCAACGTGGGAGTAAGAGGTAGTGAAGCTATTGGTGGAAGAGGTACAACCAAATAAAAAGGATGATGTGCTTGAAGAATATCACCTCTAGAAGAGGGAGTTCCATAATACTCATGGGCTTGGTAGTGAGGTTAAGGAGTGATGTGACTAGTAGATTCACGTGGGAATATTGGCTGTTGCACATAATATCCATATGGATCAAGTTGCTGGTAATGATACTATTGCATTGGTGGTGGCATTAACCATGATTATGGGTGCTACCACTATTGATATTGCTCAATTGGTTGTGGTGGAGTTCCACTGGGATAATATGTTAAGGGTTGGTGGAACTACCTTGGGTTATCTTGAGGATAATGTAACCTTTGGGGTGTTTGCCTTTTGTTTAATCGTGGGTTGAGTGCATACATCCTAAACTCCTAAAAATGTAAGATTACAAGGTAACATCCCTTAGGATGGTCATATTGAAATATCTCACATCCACTATCATTTTCTGTTTCTGAATCCACAACCTCTTCAACGATGGAAACTTTTCCCTTACCCTTGCTATGTGCATGTTTGGCCTCTTTCTTTTTTCTTTTTTCACAACCTTAATCTCTAGTCTCCTATACTATTTTAAGAATAGTTTGAAATATATTATTTAGGGAATCCCACATTTGGTCTACCTTTGCCAAAACTTCTGATGTCATCTTTTGGATAGGCAAAGTTTTCTTATTCACCATCTCTTCACGTGATTACTCTTCTTCATCCTCACAAAATTTTACTCCCTTATTTCGAAGGAAAAGATCTCAGTTGTACTCTTCTGCACTTTCTCTCTTCCATAGCTCACCTTCTTCCTTAGTAACTTGCTCCAATAGTCATTGAACTTGATGGGACCTAAGGTTGGATAATCTTCCTTGGGCATAAGTACCAAGGGTTCTTCTTGTTTCATGCCTAAGCCCCTCCATGAGAAGGTAGTGTTGATCCCTTTGTGAATAACTATGGCCAGGACAATGATGTAATAGTGCATAGTATCAGCCCATGGTAGCATCCAAGGGTTCATGTCCTCCCTGTTTCTAGCCTTGGATTTTCTTTTGCAAGTTAGACACTTGGGAGTACGTTTGGTACTTATCATTAAATAGTTCTAACATAGTACTCCACCTATGAATGGATTTCGGTTCTAAAAACCAGTACCAGCTTTCAACTTTTTTAACTAATGTCCATGGGAACAACTTAAGTTTTTTCCATTTTTTCTTTATGTTCTGTAAGGCACATGCATCATGGAATGCTTGTAAATGATTCTAAGGATCAGTGTTGTATCCCCCTTCAAATCAAGGGATGTTTTTCATATCTAATCTCTTGATATTACTATCTTTTTTATGTCTTGTTGGAATTCTAACAACCTTAGTTATGTCCAACATACTTTGATTAGTGAGGAGGGGTTCATTGTGATCATATTATCCATGGAGTCTATGATGCCTACGTTGTTCGCTACTCTTCCTTCTTCTATGTCATGACTCTCTAGAGTGCCCTCATCCCCTTTCTTGGCTATTTCGTCTATGACTTCCACTTTACCTACCTTTATCCCCATGGTACTTTTCATTATGATCACATCTAGATATTGAATGAGAGGATGAAGGAGATGATGAAGGTGAAGAAGAAGGAGAATTTTCATCATGATGGTGTCTACTGCCTTCTCTTTTGCGGTCTTGGCCTTGATCACGATTGTGATCAGAATGTCCACCTTTATCATGAGGTCGTGTCCCTTTTTTAGACCCTTTGTGCCAATGGGTATCAAATCATAGGTTATGAATAGTGGAATGAAGGTCTTGATACACAACCCCTTGACCAAAATCAAGGGGAGGAACATCGTTGTATGGGTGATTGCCTATGATTTCTCTCCTCTTGCAAGTCCATTTGACATTATGCCTCTATGGGATAATATTCTCTTGAGTCATGGTCTTGGACAATGTATTTTGCATGTAAGTGTGGCATGCCAATTCATGTGAGAGTATGAAGAAGCATGCTTGGGACTGAATGATTAGGAGGTAACACTATGTTACCTTCTAAGTCTCACCAATGTAGTTGTTCATCTTGATGAAGGATAAAGGTGAAGTCTAGTATATACTCATCAGGATGAATATATTCCACTCAAACTTGTTGAGGGATTGGCAGATCAACGTCATGTGTATTACGTTGTTGACTATTTCCTATTTCAAACCTAGGTGGTGAGGCACTTTCATATGAAGAATGAGGCATACTTGTCTGTTCAATGTGCAATAGATTCTTATTTATATTATCTCAACCAAACCTAAGGGTTCGTTCCAATGATGTGAATGATTTTCTATGTTCTAGTTAGCGCACAAAAAACTAAGTCCCCAGTAATGGCACCAATGATGAGTAGTGAGGTACCCCTACGTTCAACCATATGAATACGACCATTTCACACATGATCTGGTTGAATTCTAAGGACTAAGTGCTTATACATCATTGTGGAACAAGGATAGGTTCATTGATTTTTGTCTTCCCAAGCTTACCTATATGTCACAATCGTATGGTTAAGTAAGCTTGAGGCATATGATTTTTATAGCTTTTATGTTTTTATGTCTTGCACTAGTAGGGAAGGAGAGAGGTAACTAAGTGAGTAATTTACGTTAACTACTCATTAAATAAGTTCTAACTAACCCTAAGATTAGCATCCATTCACACTTTCCATATACATCTTGAACCAATGTAACATTGTTGGATTACCAAATGTTAATTGTTACTGGGTTACCAAGTATTACACGCATGCTCGAAGTGGTTGTGCTTGTGTAATTTAATGATTTGCTTAATTGATGAAACTAAATTTTTGTTTTAATAATATAAATGTAAAGTGCATAAAATAAAATAAAATAAAATAAATGCATAAGAAAACAAAATAAAACAAATGCGTAAGAAAAAAAATCTCAAGTGCTACAAGGGTGAATCAAGAGCTTGTCTTTATTGTCATACATAAGGTGTGCTTAGGTACACAATGCTTGAATAAAGATTTGTCCACACTTAGATCTCTTGCTATGGGCACTTGGAAAATACTCTAACTATAAGAGTTTCACTACTTGAATCCTAAAAGAATTCCTTCCAATTGTTTGCCTGGTCATTGTATTTATAGGCTTGGGAGCAACTACTCTAATAATTAGAATAAATCTCAAAGCAACCGCTAGAGTAACCACTCCAATAATTAGAATAAACCACTAGAGTAACTTCTCTAATAATTAGAATTAACCACTAGAATAACCACTCTCATCAAAAGTCATTGTTATTTCATTGATAACCTTCATCACAATTGTTTCAATGGTGACTTGCATGAGAACTATTAGATGAAGTGGCATGTTTGAAATCAGATGAAGAGGAAGGTGGATCACCATCACCACCATGGTATCTGCCACCACTCTTACACTTATTATGTTCACCATCCATTTCCCTTATTGTTATGATGTTTACCCAAGTTCATACCTTGGCTATCACTCTTTCTTGATTCTAGTTTATGAATAGTCGATAGTATGGTCAGGTTCACATCCATGTCATTAGTAGCAAGGGGTGGAGAATCTTCATGTTGAGAACATTCGAAAGGAGGATCCTCATTCTGATCTTTATTGAGTAGAAACAAGGGGTTAGTGTAATGTTTTCCCTTTGTAGCTTTATGGAGTTTCTCTTGACATTTATCCTACTTACATTGTGTTTTAGTTGGATAATAGTTTCAAGTGTCGTATCCATATGCAATGTACTCTTCATGAAGATTTGCTATGCTCAACTTCTTAAGGGTTTTAAATAGCATTTTGGGCATAGATCTATTAGAGGGCAAGACGACATTGCCCTTCATATCATGCCATCTCATTTATTCATCCTTATTTAGGATGAAGATGAAATTCGACACAAGCTCATCTAGATGAGTGTATATCACCTTTCATTCTTGTGGGACCAATGGTTTAGTATCTTTAGGCTTGCGAGAAGAAGATAATATTTTGCAAAAAAAAAAAAAAAAATTATTAGTGTGATTTTTATAATTTTTTATGTATAGTGGAAATGATATGGACCTTTAGGTTCATACAACGATATTAGTCATATTCACTTAGAATTAAAAAGTGCATGTTCCACAAACAAAAGTCCCAAATAATGGTGATAATAATGAGCAGCGAGGTACCCCTACGTCCAACCATACGAATCACAAAGTGTTCATGTGCGATCTAGCCGAATTCTATGGACTTCATCATTTCCATTACACTAGCCATTTAGGAAGTGAATTTATCCTTAAGGTCAATCATTGTCTTCCTAATTATACTTGTCACATTCGTTGGTATGGTTAAGTGTAACTAAGGCATTTGATTTTTATCATTTTTTATGTTTTATAGATCGGTACTTAAATATAGATAAAAGTAATTTGATTAACTAATATAAATTAACTAATTTACTAGCATTTAACTAATTCTAACATAAGTATCCATTCCCACTTTTTGTACATGTCTTGAACCCATGTATCTACTACTTGGTGACCAAGCACTATGCTATTGGGTGTACCAAGCAATAACATTATTGGGATTACCAAGTGAATATGTGTTACGCTTGAAGTAATTGTACTTATGTATTTAATTTATTTATCTTAATAACCTCATCTAACTCAATTGCTAGAAAATATTTGTGAAATAATTAAGAATAATTAACAAATAATTGAAAACATTGAATGCATAAATAAAATAGCTAATCTATCCAATGTGCTACATAGTTTATTAGAAATCTCATCTTGATTACCACACATACTATCATGCTTAGGTACAACAATGCTTGAATAAAGATCCATACACTCATTGACTCCTACTGCAGCCACTCAAGGAAAAAATTCTAACTTTCAAATGGAAAAATTACAAGAGCTTCATTACTACTGAAATCTAGATTGCCATAAATGTAGCTAGTAGGTGTGCATTCACATGGTCTTTTTGACGTAGGGTGAGATGTGTCAATGAGGCCTCATCGATGTGGTTGACTAGGTTGACAAGGCCTCATTGACATAGCCAACCAGCGATGACTCATAAATTGCTATGAGTTCGATCCTATTGCTAAAGATGTATTATATCCTTGTAGATTTAACAAAAAATGGGAGTAAGAGTATAGTAAGTATTGCCTTACTATGTTACTAGAGAGACATGTTACCCATGCTTGAAGGTAGTCATCTAGTAAGGTAAACAAAGTTAAAAATAAAATGCCTACATAGAGTAAATTTCTACAAGCTCCACTAGAAAGACATGTTACCCATGCCTAAAGGTAGGTAACTTCTTAGGAATCTAAAAAAAATAAAAGTTTAATTAATAAACACCTCCCTTGGAAAATATGCCAAGTGGTAATACTCCTTCCAATAGTGGTAGTCTTATGGTTGTGAATCCTATGGATGAAAGAATGTGATGTTGTTGGAAAGTGGTTTGGACTTGGTTTAAATCTTGAAAAGAAGCGCTAATAATTATTTTAACTACAAATTACACAAAAGAATTCATTATGCTTATGGTAAGATACCTCACGTCCCATTTTCTACAATATTTTTTATAATTTGACTCACCTCACTATATATTTAATCATAGCTTGTGATTTTATATAATATAGTGTTATTATCCCAATCTAGCAATACTAACATGTGTGTTTTGTTAGACAAGTATGTCTTACATTGAACTCCTTGAATACCTAAGGACACTTTTAAGCATAATCATATAAGGGCAGTAGGGGGTAGAGCTTGCTTTGGGAAGGATCCACTTATATAATTCTTGTATTTCATACTTGATGAGTAGTTCCACATCATTTTGTACCTTCTAGAACAATTACAACTCAATGAATACATCCTATCATATCTAATAATTTGTTTATACTTTGGAAATTCATTACCCATCTCGTATTCATCCAAGATAGTTTCACTACCTGATATTCCTTCTTCTTGAACTTTGAATGACAAATTGTGAAAAATTTTGCATCATTCATGGCCCATGATTCTTTAAATAAGCTTTACATCTTTTAGAAATTTCATTTGACTCATTTTTTCCTTGAAAAATCAATGGAAAATTTGAAATTTTAACAGTGATGTTGTAGCTACAATGTCTTAGGCACCTACAATGTAGTATCTACAATGTTATGCATATAAAAATAGTATATATATGTGTAGGAGTTAATGAAATTTTCCACTTCTTCATTTTGAAACAAGAGAGTTTTTGCAGTTGTTTTTCTTAGAGATCTTGCACACTAACTTCTAATGGCATAACTTCATCCTAATATCAAAATTTCTTGAACCTTGTTGATCCTAGAGCACTCAACTTAGTCATTGGGTTTGAGGGGTCTTGGGTGGGGATGTATTGTGTTATATAACTAAAAATTTGAGCCAAAAAATTTTAATACCTAAAAGATAATATAAAGGGTAAGTACAAAGAGATAATAAGAATCTTAAAGTTAATTAATTAAACTAAGGCCATAAAGACTTAAATAATCCTCCTAATAGACCATACCAATAATTTTAGGTCATAATAAGTAAGAAAATGATGGAAGATCATAGGTAACTAAAGGATATAACACCTAAGGGATTCCTTTTTAAAAATTTTCCAACTCTACAACCATAATATGATAAGAACTTGATCTAAGCAAGGGTATGAGCAAAGTAATAAAACATTAATAATTGATGTGAAAACTCTAATAATTTCAAACCCTTGATTGATTGCAAATGGTCCCAAAGAGAATACTTGAATGAGGACCTTCATAACATGGGAGCAAAAGACTAAGAGGCTATAGGAAAGGCTGGATGAGGGAACATACCCTAGAAGTAGAAAATGTAGAGTAGGAGGATCAATCATACAACATTCATCGATAGACCCCTACCATAGAGCACTTAACCTAAGGAAAGAAAAAGGTTCCACAAGCACCTGAATAAGGACAACACCTTATGTTGTCACCAAAATTCCTCTAGGTCATTTAATAGAAATCAATCATGTCCTTGGTTATTGTGAAACTAAATTTTGGTCCATTTATGAAATTTTCTCTAGAGGTAGTGAAGATGCAACTTCAAGCATCTCCTCTATGGTCCACACTCATCGAAAATGGTGAATGGTGCTTGGAAGAAACGTACCAGTTCTGGTAGAACAAATAGGCCAATGCCACTATCAAAATTGAAGGAGTCTCCATGTTGTATTCAGTGGAAGTAATTGCCAAGGCTTGCAATGTTCCCAAGGAAGGGAAAAATCTAGCATAAATCTCAACCAAACCTAACAATAAGAGCATATAGTAAGGAAGATAAATACTATAGTGAGCTCATGGCAAAAGAAAAATATGTCAAAATTGATGCCTACCACTTGTTCCCTACAAAGAGGCTTAGTAGAATATCAACATATGTATCTAGAGGAAGTGCCATCTTGATGGGAAAATTCAACACCAACATTGTCCATATATACTTCCTTGAAATCTAGAGGTAATTTGATGAAAAGAAGGTGGAGAAGCTTACACTTCCATTCCCTTGCCTTATCTAAAAGCTATGTGAGCAAGCTTCAGCCCTAGGATACACTAATTACATTGCTAGGGAGGCCTAGAATGCTTCATATGTAGAAATGCTTAAACTAGTATGACCAAAGAAGGATCATATTGAGAAACTAGTAGGCACTGAGGGAACTCTATGTACCATTCTTATCGATAGAATTTTAGCTATTGGTATGTAGTAAAAAGCTAGTAGTCAATCCCTAGCTAAGAAATAATAGTAGCAACAAGTTTCATTGTCACTACAAGATTATAAACCATCTATGAGCCATCTATAGTAGATCATAAACATCATTAGTTTGGAAACAAGGGAGGGATCCAACTTGTATCAAGTGAGAGAGCTCCATTAGGCCTACCTTATTCAAAAATCTAGCTAGTGGGCAAGTGTCACTACAAATAGGAGGAAGGGATGACTGGGCACAATAGATCTTAGGGAATGCTGCATCATTCCAAGTGATGCTAGAAATAGGTGAAAGAGATATAGTTATGTCCATGCAACATTAATATGTATTGGGAGTAGCTAAAACTATCAAAGATCACATTAAAACATCATTTAATATTCCTACTAATATTTCTAGAGTGAGAGACTCTTAAATGTTTGCCAATACATCAATGAGTCCTATAGAACATGAAGACATACTGGACAAACTACTGCAAATAAGATAAATAATATAGAATATTTTTGATATCCCTAGTAAGATCAATAGTTTAGTTTAAATTGATTTCCACAAAGAGAATATTAGTCATGGCTAAGACCAAGGTTGAGCATGTACAAAATAAAGTTCAAAGATTGCAAGAAGAGCTAGCCACCTTGAGATCTAAAAGAAGTAGTACTAGATCATCTTGAATAATCTAGTGTGGATCATGTGAGATGCTAAATTGATCATAATATGAATATGATCAAGGAAACGACGAAGGCAATGTGGGATCCATTAGTGGTAGTAGCTCAAACATATGCACATTCTAAAGCACTCACCGCCCTATAAGAACAAAACAAGAAACTAGCTACTAATAATGGTCAGTTGATAAACATTGAGAGGCAGAAAAATGTTCTTGAGGAGAGCATCAAGCAACTAGTCCATGTCAACCAAGACATGAGTTGCTTAACCCATGAAAACTAAATCTTATCAATGGAAGAAGTTTATGTTATATACTAGAAATCTACAATCAAAATCAGTGCATGGTAGAATAAGGCTAAGAAGCATGAGAGGCTTAAGGAGCATTTTAGAGACTAGGTGGACATGTATAAACAACTTAATAAGAAAGATATCTAGACGGAAAAGGTCATAATTAGCTCAATCTCTATACAACATTTTGATTGGTAGCCAATTTTGAAAAATCTTGCTCATGTCTACCATGCATAATTGAAGAATAAAGACCTATAGATTGAGGGTTTGATAGAATATATGGGATTAACAAACCTCTAATATGCTAATCTAGCCATGTCAATAGTAGGTAGGCCTAGAAAGGAATTAGAGTAGTAAGTACATAATGTACAAGAACGAGTTTGTTGATAGGAAAGATGTCCTATGGAAGTTACATGTTGCATATTTTGAACTTGAGATTATCAAACCTAGCTACCAGGGCTAGAAGGATGTAGCAACTAACCTGACACATTGAATATCAAATTTCCATGAGTTAAGAAAGATGGTTAAAGCTTTTAAAAAATAAAGGTGGTAGTTTGTAGCTTGGTATGTAATAGCCAATCATATGTTTCCACAATTGCCATACCCATGATATGTACCCGTTCCAACACATTGCTCAACAAGCATGGATAATACATGATCCTAGGATAGAGGAAGAGAAAATTTAAGCACTATTGAATAGATACCAATTTAAGAAGCCTAATGACAAGGGAAAGTAGTTGATGAAAGAGCCACCATTGCCAGGCACATAGGCTACATTGAGCTAGTCCAATTTTTATTCTTTATTTTTGTCATGTAATTATTTCATCTTTTGTAAAGACACCAATGCAGCATTCCAAGTCATGTAAATAGTTAACCAATTATGTCAAATTAAATCTACCTCCTGTACCGTATGAAATCGTCAATCTCTAGCTAGAAGGAAACAGAGACTTGGAGATCCTTGGACACGCATAGAGGATCCTACCTTCGCTTGAGGGCAAGCTGGAATTAACGAAGGCAGAGTGCCTTGAGTGGTCCGCACGTGGATTAGGCAAGGATATCCCCAAACGTGCATCGAGGTTCTATATGCTGGGTTATATGTAAACAACGTAACAGATGTAAAACAAAACGTAAATAGTGTAACTGGTGTAAACAGAGCGTAAACGTACAAAGGCGTAAACAGTAAACATGCAACAATTAATGAAAAACTATAACAAATTTTAGGACGAAAATGTAGCAATATTATTGCAAAATGAGAGTTACAATGCACTGGTCTAATGTAGTTGTGTCTTTTACACAAGGCGGACGAATAGCCCCGGTGGATGCAGGGATGACTATGTGCTGGTTCAAACTGCAAGCACAGCGTAGAGGCTATACGCTCAGCGTGCAGGGGAAGGTTCAATGTACAGGGTTTCTGCTTTGGTTCTTAGCATCTTTTTTTTCTCTCTAGTTTGCTCAAAATTGCCCACCCTAGTCTAGTGAAAAATTGGGGGTTTTATACAAGTTTTTGGGCATTGGATTCGGATCTAGAAGGGTATGAGTGGTCGTGGGTGAAAGGATTTCGGGTCGGATGACATGGATGCCAGCGTACAGGATGCCAACGTACAAGATGCTAGCGTACAGGATGCCAGCGTACATGGATGCTAGTGTACATGGATGCCAATGTATAGGATTCCAATGTACATGGATGCCAGTGTACAACATGCCAGCGTACATGGATGCCAACGTATAGCATGCTAGCGTACACCAAAAATGTACCCAGCGTACACACATGAAAATGCTTTATTTTAAGGTCAAAACTTGATTTTTGGATATCTAAGAGCTGCTAGGAACCCTGGTTAGGTTCTGGGGGGTCCAGACGCTCAATTCTGGCATGTTTTGACTCATTTTTGGGGCCCAAAAGTTGCTCTACGCTGGGCTGTACGCTAGGCGTACAGGAATGAAAGACCATCATTTGGAGCCCAAAATTTGATTTTCAAGTTTCTAAGAGCTATTTAGGACCTTGGGGAAGGTCCTAGGGCATCCAGACACTCAATTCTGACATGTTTTGACTCATTTTTGGGGCCCAAACAGTTGCTCTATGCTGGGCGTATAGGAATGAAAGACCATCATTTGTAGCCCAAAATTTGATTTTCAAGTGCCTTAGAGCTACTAGGGACCTTGGGGAAGGTCTTGGGGGGTCTAGACACTCAGTTCTAACATGTTTTGACTCATTTTTGGGGCCCAAAATTTTCTCTATGCTAGCTGCACGCTGGGCGTATACACTGGCCATACAGGAATGAAACACCATCATTTGGAGCCTAAAATTTGATTTTCAAGTGCCTGAGAGTTGCTAGGGACCTTGGGGAAGGTCTTGGGGGCTCCAGATGCTTAATTATGGCATATGTTGACTCATTTTTGTGGCCCAAAAGTTGCTGTACGCTGAGCTGTACGCTGGGCATGTATAGGCCAGCGTACAGGATGCATACTTAGTGAAAACCAAGTATTTTGGGCTCAATATTTGCCAAGTTTGATGCTAAATATCATCGTAGTCTTTTGTGGGTCCCAAGGAATTGTTTCTTTCTTAGTTTGACTCTGTTTGAAGCTACCTGTGAGGTCCTCAAGCTTCAGTCATGCTAGGGAGCATCATGACTTAGCTCGATTCTTGTTGGAGAAGTGCTAAGCTTAGAATTTTGTGGTGTTTCATTGGCCCCTCTTTGTTGATGCTTGGAGGAATTGACCCGAGAAGCGTCGACAAAGAAGTACAAAACACCACAAGCAATGTAGTAGCATTGTCCTTCGACACTTGGCCAGATGTTATCGCATTGTGTTCAGTATTACATGGGATTGGGGAAATGAAGTTTGTAGCTGGATAGGGAAATCGAAAGTGTGGGGATTGGGAATTGACCAAGGGATTGTGCATGGAAAATGGGATGCTCTAGTGTGTATACGGATCATGCTAATCCTTATCAATAGCCATTATTTAGCATACTCAGAATCAAGACATGAGATGTGTGTCCTTTGGCGGAACAAGCCTCTTGGTTAGTGTTTAAGAGGACTTATTGATCGCGTGATGGTGGGTTGCATTATCTGGAGGAATAGGCCCCTTGTTTGGTGTTAAAGAAAACTTTTTGGTAGAGAGCCAAAGCTATGCAATGAGATGTTACTTGAGCTTTTGAGATATGAGTATTTTTTTCCAAGATAATTGCCTTCTCGCCTGGGGCTTATGGGAAGTGCCAAGGGTCTTGTGGCTCATTTTGCTCTTTGCTATTTGCTCTTGCTTTCTTCTTCTTTTTTGTTCTTTTTTATTTTTTTTGTTATTTTTTGTTTTTCATTCATTTTTTTTCTTTTTCATTTTTTTCTTGTCTCTTTATTTTTTGTCAAGAGCTTTCTTTCAATTTTGCACTCACGTTCATGTGCCATATTGTGTGTTGCAATTGCTTGCGAGTGTCGCAAGGTGTAACAGTGTGCTCAAAGTTTTGGGGTATATTGGGTGTATTTGGGAACTGTAACCAGGTAGGAAAGGGAATAAGAGTGTTGGGGAAATGGAAAATGTATTGGGAATGGGGAATGTACTTTTGAACAAATTGATTAACCTAGTTGCGTGCGTCAGAAACAATGTGGCACCTTGTCACTATGATGAAGTGTATCCGTGTACGAGCACCATTGGGTGTCATCCTACAAACACAACTCTAAGAAGACAAGAAAACCACAAGTGAACAAGTTAGTGAACATTTCAAACATGAATGTGACTAATGCGAATGGAGGCACCATGTGAAACTTAAGGTAAACAAAATCAGCAACAGCAGTGTTGTCAAAGCCGGTGCGATGAATGATGCAGCAGGCATTGATGAAGAAATGTCATGAATTACAGCCACAAATGAATGTGCCAGAAATGATCTTGCCAGTTTATAGTCTTAGCAAACTGTCATGGGTTAGCTTTATGTCATAACCCATTGGATGTTGCCAGTTTATCGTCGTAGAGGATGGTACGATGCTAGTTTATAGTCATGGCAGACTATAAAGAGGCAAGCTAGTTTATAGTCTTAGTGGACTCTGGTGAATGAGTGTGACAGTTTAGTGTCATGTCGGACAAAGCTCTGTGGTGTTGGTTTACTGTCATGACGCCAGGATATTCCGTGGTATTAGTTTTAAGTCATGATGCTAGGACTGCTTTGTGTGGATGCATGCGTGTGTGTTTGTATGATCCTGTAAACAAAAGCTACTAGAGAAAATAATATTAAATAGAAACTGCAGAAAACATGAACTGAAATGCACCAATAAATAGAAAATAATGTGCAATGGTGGTAGTTTAAGGCCTTTTTGGGCCATGAGAGAATGTGTAAGCTAATACAATACAAACTAAGGTGACGTATGCACAATGAACAAAGGTGAAGAATGGGCGGAGATCAGATGTGTCTTTGGCCACAGGGGAGGCTTGATTATGCGGTTGTTTCATAGTCAGACATGGTCTAGGAGGCATGCTAGTTTGCTCTGGGAGGCTTTCAGTTTTTACCGCTCATTCGGGTGTTTTAGCTCTAGGTGTTATGTTTGTTGTTGTGGGTGTTGCTTCAAGAGGCTCCTCTCTCAAGACCTTTGACATGTCTATGTTGTGGTCAGCTTGAAAGGGAGTGTTGTCACCATGTATAATGACTTATCTTCCTTCATATGGAAGGTGGATTTCTTGATGTATCGGTGAGGAAATGGCTCGTTGTTGTGCTAGCCAAGGTCTACCAAGAATCATGTTGAAACTGGGCATCTCTTCTATGACAGTGAATTCCACGCTGGTGGGGAATTGTTCTCCTACCACAAAAGATAAGTTGATTGTGCCCTTAACTATGACACATGATCCATTGAAAGATTTTAAACACGTGGTTTCTGTTGGCATGATCTCATCCGCCATGCCTAGTTTGTCAATGATGGAGTATAGGACTATGTTTGTTGCTACACCGTCATCAACGTGAACTCTGTGAATGGTACATTTCCCAACACGTACACTAATTGATAATCGAGCTATTGTGACTTCCCCTCATTCAGGGTTACGTTTAACTACATCGTCATGAAAGGCTAAGGTTTTTGGACCCAATCCTTGTGGTGTGTGTTGTGAAATCGTTGCACGGATGGATTCCATGTTAGTAGGGATGTCCTTTGTAATAGGAATAGATGCTAATGTTTGCGCTAAGGCTTTGCGATGAGCCGATGATTTCATGACCAAATCGTACATGCTCATGGTTGTGTTCTTTTGTTTGAGCGTTTTCTTCACCTGGGCTAGTGTAGCTACAAGGTCTATGTTATCTGCCGTTGTGTTGGTTGTCTCTATATGGGTTGAGGGCTTGGGCCTGGTTTGTTTTGGATTAGGAGCAGGGCCCCAGGTGTTCAGTTGTTGTATACTAGGTGTGTCCTTTGTTTCAAGTGTGGGTGTTGTTCGTTGTTCGTTTGTCCTCTTCTGCGGCCATTTGGTAGGCTTATCCATATTGTTGGCAAGGTTGACTCTTTAGGGAGGAGAGGTTGAGACGTTTCCTATGGTTGGGCTTAGGGTAAGTGAGGGGCCATCGCGTGGTGGCACTTTTATGACAAATGAGAGTTTAGGAGATGTTGTTGTTGTTTGACTAGCCTGTTTTGGCACCTTGATAATGAAAGGTTTCTTTGCTATTGTTGTTGGTGCAACATGCCAGTTTAACATCTTAGCGGATGACTGTTGTGGTACTTTGACCAAAAAGGGTATTTTCGGTGCTTGGGATTGCATTGCATTTGGCCAGTTTAACATCTTAGCAGACGTATGAGGTGGTGGTACCTTGACCATGAAAGGTGTCGTCGGTGCTCTAGGTGGCACATGGATCACAAAAGGTTTCCGCACAGCTTTAGGCTTACTATCTATGCCAATGGAGTTTATGACATAGGGGGCATCGTCTATGCTCGGTTGATTCAGGGTGTTGATGTTTAGTTGGCCCCGTTCTATCATTGCTTGTAGATCATCCTGTAACGCATGACAGTTGTCGGTATTGTGACCGGACATCTGGTGGTAGTGACAGAATTGATCTAATTTGAAGTGTCGTGGGACCAGGGGCTCATTTGGTGCTACTAAGGTGGGGTTCCTTAGTAGCTCACAGTACCTATCATGTCTTCGACGGGCATTTTCCGCTACTTGTTTGTATTGGATTTTCCTAGTTCTAAGGAGTTGCTCTAGTAGTTTAGAGGGCCACGTGGGTAGCGGCGTATACTTAGAGCAATCCTTGCGCTGAAAGTTGGGCCTTGGGGTGGCCCTTGTTGTTGCAGGTGGGTTGGTATTGGTGTTTGTTGTTTTTGTGCTTACGGCTACAGTTTCCATTGTTGTCTGTTGTTTGGTAACATGTTGGTTCTTGTAAGCCACATAGGCGGGGTCATTGCTGGTTTGTGTAGATTGTTCAATGTTCTTGATATGTGTGAACGCTTGGCTCAACGTTTGAGCTCTTAGGTAGTATAGTTTTGACTTAATGAAGTCATTCACGGCTTCCTTCAGAATCGTAAGCAAATACTTTTCAGGGATGGGCTCATGAAGCTTGTTAAGGACTGCACTCCATCGTTGGATGAACTTTTGCATAGGCTCAAGTGGTGCTTGTTTCACCTGTATCAGAGTGTCTAGGGTTGCTTCAGGCTTTAGGTTATACTTAAACCTAGTAACGAATTGGTGTAACAGATCCTCAAGAGAGGACATTGAGTTACATGGCAAGGCTCGGTACCAGTCTAAGGCTACGCTCATTAAAGACATAGCAAACATGCGCAAGATTGCATGGGGCCAAGCTTGAAGCAATAGAGTTTATGATCGAAACATGACTATGTGAGCATTCGGATCTCCCTTCTCATTGTATTTGGTCAGCTGTGGAAGTGTGATTCCCTTGGGCAAAGCTAATGGTGACACTGAAGAGCTAATTGGATCATCATGGTAGAAGTTTAGTACTTTAACTTGTTCAGTGTTTGCCATTTTGAGGTGCTTTACCTCTTCAGCTAATGCTTGCATAATTTGTTTAGCTTTTTCCCACTCTTGAGCGGTAGGTAGATTAGTTGGTTGGGGAGGTTGTTGGGTTGTCATTTGTTGTTGTGGAGCAATGTTCAGAGTTGTGGTTGTGGGGTGTGGCATTTTGAAGTGAGTGGGTTGTTGAACAAGGGGTATGTTTCCTTGCCTAGCCACAAACTGTGAAGTGACACCTTGGATGTGCGAGGCCGATGTAGTGAAAGTGGCCCCATGCATTTGTGCATGCGGTATGTACTGGGTGGAGATGAGGGTGGGTAATCTCTGTTGGGATACTGGTGCTTGTGTACTCATTGACACTTGGTGAGTGGTTGTCTGTCCCATGTGAGGATGGACTAATGGGTTCACATAGGCATGGGGACTGAGGGTGTGGTATGAATCCTCAGGTTCAGATTGTGCCTCGAAGTCATCTACATCATGTTGGTTTTGGGGATCCTCATTGGGTCGCAGTGTGTTTTGGCCCCTTGTTAGAAGGAGTTGGGAGATGAGCCTATGATGAGGATCAGAAAGGGGGATGATGTCATATATAGAGGGGATGAATTCATGACCTCCCATGTATATGCGCTTGAAGTTTTATTTTGCCTCTTGTTCTATGTGGTCAATGGGAAGGTTGGCCTAAATCTTCACACAGATGTAGTTATACTATTCTTGTGTGGGGACTATGAAGGCGCATGTGTTGGAGTTTTGGGATGATTCCATGGTGATGCATGCTTCAGCAAGGTGATCCATGTTGGTGGTAGTCAGTACTTAGACAGACTTGATGTTAGGTGCAAATTTCGATGAATTTGGATTTAAAACAGATGTGTTTTGTGTGTTTTTGTTGAAAAAACATTGTAGCAGTACTGTAGTAGCATAAACACTGTAGCAGCATGAAGTACTATAGCAGCGTAAACACTATAGCAGCGTGAACACTATAGCAGCGTAAATACTATAGCAGCATGAACACTATAGTAGCATAGACACTATAGTAGCATAGACATTGTAACAACGTGAACACTATAGCAGCCTAGACACTGTAGTAGCGTGAACACTATAGCAGTGTAAAGCACTGTAGCAACGTAAACACTGTAGCAGCATGAAGAACTATAGCAACGTAAACACTGTAGCAGCGTCGACACTGTGTTTGAATAGGTAACGTGATCAGTGTTTCGATTAAACAAAAAAAAAGTCAGCCCCTTCTTCTAGTGCCAAATTCTGTACCATCCGAAATCGTCGCTCTTTGCCTAGAAGGAAACAGAGACCTGGAGATCCCCGGACACCCACAGAAGATCCTACCTTCGCCTGAGGGCAAGCTGGAATTAACGAAGGTAGAGTACCTTGAGTGGTCTGCACGCGGATCATGCATGGATTTCCCCAAACATGCACCGAGGTGTTATACGCTAGGTTATATGTAAATGGTGTAACAGATGTAAAATGAAACATAAACAACGTAACTGGTGTAAACAGAGCATAAACGTACAAAGGCGTAAACAGTAAACATGCAACAATTAATGAAAAACTATAACAAATTTTAGGAAGAAAATGTAGCAATATTATTGCAAAATGAGAGTTACAATGCATCAGTCTAACGTAGTTGTGGCTTTGACACAAGGTGGACGAATAGCCCCGGTGGATGCAGGGATGACTATGTGCTGGTTCAAACTGCAAGCACAACGTAGAGGTTGTATGCTTAGCCTGTAGGGAAAGGTCCAGCGTACAGGGTTTCTGCTTTAGTTCTTAGCATCTCTATTTTTTTCTCTGGTTTTCTCAAAATTTTCCACCCCAGTCTAGTGAAAAATTGGGGTTTTTATACAAGTTTTTGGGCATTGGATTCGGATCTAGAAGGGTATGAGTGGTCGTGGGTGAGAGGATTTCGAGTCGGATGACATGGATGCCAGCGTACAGGATGCCAACGTACAAGATGCTAGCATATAGGATGCCAGCGTACAGGATGCCAACGTACAGGATGCCAGCATATATGGATGCCAACGTACATGGATGCCAACGTACAGCATGCCACCGTACATGGATGCTAATGTACATGGATGCTAGCGTACAACATGTCAGTGTACACCAAAAATGTACCCAGGGTACACACATGAAAATGCTTCATTTTAAGGTCAAAACTTGATTTTTGGATGCCTGAGAGCTACTGGGAACCCTAGTGAAGGTCCTGGGGGGTCCAAACACTCAATTCTGGCATGTTTTGACTCATTTTTAGGGCCCAAAAGTTGCTCTACGCTAGGTTGTACGCTGGGCGTACAGGAATGAAAGACCATCATTTGGAGCCCAAAATTTGATTTTTAAGTGCTTGACAGCTACTATGGACCTTGGGAAAGGTCCTGGGGGTCCAGACACTCAATTCTGGCATGTTTTGACTCATTTTTGGGGCCCAAAGTTGCTCTACACTGGGCGTACAGAAATGAAAGACCATCATTTGGAGCCCAAAATTTGATTTTCAAGTGCCTGAGAGCTACTACGGACCTTGGGGAAGGTCCTGGGGGGTCCAAATGTTGAATTCTAGCATGTTTTGACTTATTTCTAGGGCCCAAAAGTTGCTCTATGCTGGTTGCACGTTGGGCGTACAGGAATGAAAGACCATTATTTGGAGCCAAAAATTTGATTTTCAAGTGCCTGAGAGCTACTGGGGACATTGGGGAAGGTCACGGGGGGTCCATATGCTCAATTATGGCATGTTTTGACTTATTTTTGGGGCCCAAAAGTTGCTGTACGCTGGGTTGTACGTTGGGCATGTATAGGCCAACGTACAGGATGCATACTTAGTGAAAACCAAGTATTTTGGGCTCAAGATTTACCAAGTTTGATGCTAGATGTCATCGTAGTCTTCTGTGGGTCCCAGGGAACCATTTCTTGCTTAGTTTAACTCCGTTTGAAGCTACCTGTGAGGTCCTCAAGCTTTATTCATGCTAGGAAGCATCATGACTTAGCTCGATTCTTGTTGGGGAAGTGCTAAGCTCAGAATTTTGTGGTGTTTCACCTCCCAATTTTATAAGGAACTCTATTCTCATTTTGTTTTAACTTGAGGAAAAGTTTCTAGTTAGTTGTAGGGGTATGATAAAACTAATTTTTTAACTAATGTGATATGCTAGCAATGATGTCATAATTCATGCTACATCATCATTGATGCAATGTCTCAAGATGTATGCAATCCTATAAATACAACACTTGGACTGATAATCTAACAAGATTTCATTAGATCCTTAGGTAGACTCTTGTACTTTATTGTTGTAAACTTAGCAATAGAAGCAAATGCCCATAATGTGATGTTTAACAATTGACTTGTGTCTTTATTCGAATGAGCTATACTTGAACAAAGTTCATGATGGAGATAAAGATCAAGATTTTTCTTCATCATTGTAGCATTCCTTAGTTTTCTAATTGTTCACCTAGCATAATTTTTACTATTTTTCCTAGCTTAACCCTTCACATTTTGAAGTACTTTACTTTACTTATTTATTAGTAAGTAGTATGGATATGACTAGTTTCAAACATTAAGTGTAGTTATTTGGTAATCTAGTAGTGGCATTGCATGTTTTGCTCACTAGTAATTCCACTTGGTAATCTTAGTGATAAATGCATGAGTCCAAGGC
Organism: Gnetum montanum; assembly: GCA_015680685.1. Taxonomy (NCBI): domain Eukaryota; kingdom Viridiplantae; phylum Streptophyta; class Gnetopsida; order Gnetales; family Gnetaceae; genus Gnetum; species Gnetum montanum. The sequence goes on from MNCI01011331.1 coordinate 75,945, forward strand.
ATGAATGACAAACTAGAAATGGATGTCCATCACTCTAGGATAGAATAGACTTGCATTCATGTTGTTACTTGGAGTTAGGATTTAATATTCATTTTCACCATGTATATGATTAAGAGTACTAATTCCCAAAACATCAATTAATCATACATCTCACTAAGAGCTAAGCCATACACTTGTATCTTACTAGCTCAAGGTGAGAAGATACTGATCTTGATCATAAACTCAATTACTAGCATAATAACATTGTCCATCTATGGATTACATTTCGGCTATGCACTGGCACTCATGACTTGTATGGTAGAGTGTTGGGATACTGCACCGTTGATCACTTCACCTCTATGAAGAGCTAGATCTTTTTTTATTTGCAATTTCTTCAAATATTATTCAATTTTCTTTCCAATTTTTCCCTGAATTGTCACTACTATTTCACCATTATTTATGCTGTTATTAAAATTGCATGCCATATATATAGTCTTAATTGTATTAATTTTTAAGCCTTTTGATTCTAGAGCATGTTTGCACTTCTCCATTTTAGAAGCAATATTTTTTGGAGCTATATCTACCAACATAATATAATTTCCAAAAAGCACACACCAAGGGATGCTATCTTATATTTCTTTTGTTAATTCATCTATAACAATGGCAAATAAGTATGAGCTAAGTGTAGATCCTTAATGTAGACCAATTACATCATGGATTAGAAAGAATATTAATAAATAACTAATTTTATTTTAGAGTACCTTATTTATACTTTTTAAATATTTCATTATGATTCATATGCATGAATAATATGAAATATAATTTGAATTATATGCTACTTATATTATGTTAAAGTACATTATTAATAAAGTTTGTCATTTTCTTAAATATGAAACATTTGTGTGTGCACAAATGCTTCATATCTAAGCACATATTGTTTGAATATTTTTAATGCAAATACCACTACCATAGTTCTTTTTNGCAAGTTCCATATCCAATAGGGCCACCATAGAACTTATATCAAGCTTTCTAAATGATATAAGACCTAACAAAGGAATTTAAGAGGCCTAAAGCCTCTACTTCACAAACTATCAAGATCATGGACTTTTACCAAGATGATCCCATTATTATTATAGTGCCACCTTTGACACTTCCTCTTGGTGTTGCTATTTCTTAATTTAGTAAGTATAATGAAAAAAGGTGATCCCAATGCTCACCTTATTACCTTTTGATCCAAGTCTTACTCTTACATCCATGGCCTCATGCCATCATGAGGATTTTTCCCATGTCTTTGACTAGGAAAGCACTTGATTACCATCACACATTACCTAAAGGATACATATCTTCTATAGAGGACTTGATAGTCCAATTTGTTAACTACTTCAAGTATAAATTAAAGCTCAACTCCATGCTTGACCAACTTATCAATGTTAAGCAAGGATTCCTAGAACTTGTACAGAAGTTCATCCAAAGGTGGAATGGACTATTCAATGAAATACTAGAGCCTATAGCCAAATATTACCTTTTGAATATATTTAAGGGAGTCATTAATGACTTTATCAAGTCAAAAATTCACTACCTTGACCTACAATTCCTTAGCTAGGCATTCTCCCACATCAAGAATATCAAGGATGTCTTGGAGGCAACTCATGATCCAACCTACAAAGCATATAAAAATCAACATAGATAGAAAGACAAGAAGAAAATAAAACATGACAACATGACTATAGCAACTATGGCCAAAGAAGCCAAGACTAGGACTCCATCCAAGGTCCTCACTAATGATCACAATAATCAACCATCAATCTCTATGGCCAATGCGTCAACTACAACTAGGCAAAATTTTGAGCAGAAAGATCATAATAAGTACATAGCTTTAGCTTGAAAGTCATCCAAGTTGTTAGACCAACTATTCATGAGTGGGCACATGCAATAGAAAAAAATGACCAAAGCCACTTGAAAAAAGCACGAGCGACTATATGAAATAGCCAAAGATCCCTCTTGAGCAACAAAGGCTGATTGGCAACTACCTAGATACTTTAAAATAAAATACTTTTGTTATTATCACCAACTACGTAGTCATGACATAGAGTTCTACCTCATACTAAAGGATGACCTATAGAAGATGATAGATATGGGGTAGCTAGTCTTTAATGCTTCCAACCTAGTCTAGCCACAAAATTAGTTAATGAAGGTTTATGAAGACCCATTGAATGCTAATGACAACCCTTATATTATTTGAACATTTAACATTGATGATGATAAGAGATCCTTAAGAAAACCATTCATGATCCAAGTACCCCCTTATGATGTGGTGGCTTCTTCAACTTCCACTAGCTCAAGATCCTCATTTCTCATAAGAGTACCATCATGAGCACCTTCAAGGGAATCTTTTGTCATTAGGATGCCTTAGCCTAACATGATCTAACCAACCATAGTCCAACCAACTATGGAACAACCCCCTATGGTGACTAATGCTATTGCCTCTTCCTCCCAACCAATGATTGACAATCAAGAGACCTCAACTAAGCAAAGAAAGAAGCATTAATAAAAGCCTAGAAATAAGAGTGACAAGTATAAGGAGTCACAAAAGGAAGTGAGCCCACCAAAGCCCACTTCCATCTTGGATATACCCATGAATTCCTCTACCTAGCCTACTTTGACCCAAAAGCCATAGGAGGATCCTAAAACTCATGATTAGAAGAATGAGAAAAAACCCCAATAATCACAACCTAAAGCCAAAGTACATATTTTGGGGCACATGAAGGAAGTAATGCATAGCTAGGATGATAACCCCATGACCAATGATAAACACTTCTTTAGTGCAATAGATGAAGTTAGGTAATATTTAAAGTAGATGAATATAACTCTAAGATTGTACAAGTTGAACATGACTTCTACCACACATCATAAGGTGTTAGTCAAAATGTTGACTTTCATTCCCATTAGTGAGGACATCCCTACTAACAAGGAATCCATCCATGCAATGATGGTTCCTCCCTCACCAAGGGAGGAGAAGTCAACATCCTTGGTATTTCACGATTGAGAAATCAAGGTTATTTTACAAGATGGCAAGGTAACTAGGGCTCCTTTGTTCATAACCATACATATAGGGAAATTTAAAGTGCATCGAGTGCATGTTGATGATGGGGCTACAACTAATGTCGTTACATGCACCATTGTTAAATGCTTAGGCTTAGCTGAGTAGGTATAGCCTAGAACCACCGTAGCTCTTAAGTCCTTCAATGGATCAAGGGTTGTTGTCAAGGGCTCTCTCTCCTTGGATTTTATGACAAGGGAGAAATTGCCCATAGCTGGGAATTTCTTGGTGGTAGAAGAGAAAAAAGAGTTCAACCTTATCTAGGAAGACCTTGGTTAGCTTAATTATGAGCTATGTCCTCTCTCATCCATCAAGAAATCCACCTTACTTACGAGAAAGGTGAAATCATCATTCATGGTTATAATGTGATTCCCTTGGTTGTCAACAATGTGAACATTGAACATGGGTCTAAAGTGGAACTTCAATAAGAATCTTCTAGCCATAAAAACCACTAACCCAAGAAAGAGAAGAAATCCAACAATGATAATAATAGACAACGAGATGCATTATGGGATGAACTCCTTTTTAACATCATAAGCCTATGCAGAGTAGACCTTACTCATTCCATAATCTTTCAAAGATTAGGAAAAATCTACACAAGTGAAGTGCACCTTAACCTTTATATCCCATGACCTTATAACAAAATTCATTGATAGCCATATAGCCTAACCTTTCTTTTTCAATTTCTTATACCTTTTTATGCATTTTTGTTTTACTCTTTATGCACGTAGCCTATGCATATAGCCTAAGTTTCTACTTTCATTTGAATTTTTGCTTATTTATTATAGTATTTCTTTACTTATACTCATATTATAAACATCAAAAGGCCTTATAAATATATGTTTATCACTAGCTTACTATGTGCTTAAACTAGCATCACTAGTCTACTAAGACTCTCAATTGGCAACATGGCTTGCCATGGCTTTAAACTAGTAGAGAAAATTACACAACATGACTTGCTATGATGTTAAATTAGCATCACCTATTTGTGAAGACTTTAAACTGGAAACATTGTCCACCATGGCTCTAAATTGGAAAAGTAACCACAATGCATCATGACTTTCCATGGCCTTAAATTCACAAAACAACACAACTTGTGCCGACTATGGCCTAAAACTAGCAAACATCTCTTTGATTATATTTCTTTTTATTTATCCTATTATAGAATCAATTATTCATTTAAGGTTATAACCAAAATGTCAACATATCCATTAACAAAATTCACAAAATTTACAACCCTTACTACAACAATAGAGATAGCCAAAAATAAAACCAAAATTTTAAATTGAAACTTAAATTGTCCATAACATACATAATCATGGCCACACGATGTAGCAAAAATTCCAAAAAATTAATAAAAACCATAGTCTTGGCTAATCATAGCCATTAATATAAAAATAAAAATATATAGCCAACATGCTAAACTAAGGTGATGAAGGCTATTGAGGGGTGTCTAGAGGAGGAATGGGTGGATCATTCCCACCCTCACCACTAGGGCCACCAATGTCTCTTGATGTCTAAAATACAATAACACATAGCTAGTTAGTAACCCATAGCCAAAACCATAAACAAAAATAAAAACTAAAATATAAAATGCATCCAACCTATAGGGATTCCATCTCCATAAATTCTAGGGGTAGATGTTAAAGGCCTTCCTCTAAACAATGGAGGATTTGGTCCTTTGTCATGTTGACCTAGTCAACATTCCCAAGATTACTACTAGAAAGGATGGTAGTCCTAGCTATTGTAGTCCAAGTAGGTGGCTCTTGGATAATAGCAACCATAGGAGTCTCACCTAAAATAGTGGTAATCTAAGAAGTAGGTGATTGCTCCACCATGAGAGTACTCTCAAAAATTTGATAAGCACTTTCTACCTAGATCCCTTGGATGAATAGCTCTTTCTTTCATTGATCAACCAACTCTTCCTTAACCTACTTGAGGTAGACCCCATGATCTACCTTATACTATCGGTTGTGGGCCTTTTCTGTGTTACCCCACTTAAGACCCAAGTGCAGTGATCCTTTTAATCCTCAACCTTCTACAAGATGAGATCCATTTGCATCTGTTGTTCCATCATCTCTAATGAGAGCACTACTTTATGCTAAATGGTATGCCANCCATAAGGATTCATTGGACCTCTCTAGCTCTCATGAAGCTTTGGCACATCACATTGATAGATCACTAGTAGTCTCATATAGCTTCAAGGGTACACTAGATACATTGGAGGGAAGCTTAGGAAAGGAGTCAATCTTCATGTCTTTGTTGGAGTTCCACTCCACAGAAGGTAGTACACAAGAATGAAATACAATCATAAACATAATGCATAATCTAAGATAGTGATGATACAAACATAGCATATAACATAGCCAAACAACTAAGATACATAAAACAAAGTTCTTACCTATCTCAAGTGAAACTTGTTTCAATCAGTTGATGATGTCCTTATCAATCCTATAGATGAGCTCTCTCTTGTCTAGAGTCTCTATTCATTGTTTCACATGAAAATTAGAGACAAGGACTTGCATTGGTGGCTTAGGAACTACTAAAATGATTACAATCATCAAGTGCTTAGAATGAAAACCAAAATTAAACAATATGATATAACAAAATCATTAAGATGTGCATACCTGACTCCTCCTCCTCCTCCTTTGGAATGATGATGGGAAATGTACCTAGCACCAGCTCAATAAACAAGGTGTCTAGATAATCTATATCTACATCAGCAAACCCCTTAGCATCAAGTTGCTTTAATAGTGGCTCTTTTGTAGACCTTTGTTCTTTCTCTATGGTAGATTGGGATACTAGGACTTGATACTTAGTTATGATCATAGGACATAGAAAATTGGTTAACACATGAAGCCATGTCATAGTGATAAACTTTGAAATGTAAAGTAGCCAAAAATGGGTAAAACCTACCTATGATTTCCTACTATGATGACTTAAACTTAAATTTAAACCTTTTCAAGGAAGGTTCGTTTAATGTTCATGTTACCTCCTTTATGGGCCTCTTGAATTTCTCCTTAGCTACCCCTTTGACCTACATACATTGTCATTTGGCCTCCTAGACACTCATTGAAAATGCAAGAGATTCATCATCATCCATACTATCACAAAATTTGCATTGCATAACATCAAGATTCTTGTTGATAATGGATAGTGAATCATCCATCCTCTCTAGTGGGTTATAGGCTTGCACTATTGGATAAATATGTTTTATTCAAGGCCCAAGAAGTTGCCTTGGGTCTTGGGAAACCTATCATCCATTCCTATACATCACTAGAAACTTTGTAAACCTCTTTAAATAAATCACAAAGAAATGAAAAATGCATGTGGATTATTGTAGAGGTGTCTACATAGATTCTAAGGATCTCCTTTTGAAGCCAAAAAACCAAAGAAGCAACCTAGTTAAACCTAGTGTCATCCATCAAGACCTCCTTAAAGGTCCACACCTACATGATGCTAATCACCTTCTTTTGTAATAATAGTTTGGGAAATGCATGAGACTTGAACAAAGGATATGATTCCTTCACATCAAGGTTCATGAAGGAATCCATGGAAATTTTGGAGTGGTCCATGTTGGCACCAAGCCACTCCAAAACTATCTCACAAGAGCCTAATTCCCTCACTATTCTAGTGGAAACCTTTGCCTATCAATGGGGGCACCAAATAAGCTGCAAAAGAGGCCCTCATCAATGTCTATGTTAATCTTCACATCTCAAATGGTGGTGCTAAAATTACCAACCTTCTCATTGAAGGAGTCAATGACATAAAGCATATTTGTAGTAGGGATGGAAGGAATAGATGCCATAAATACTTTAAAAAAATCCATAAGTTGGATGTTTGCTTGAATGTACCTAGGCACCTTTCCCCTTAGCCACTCTTGTCTTGGTATCACCTCATGAAGCTTTAGGATGAGGGTATCCTCATGACATGGTCCTAAAAGTGGTATGGTGACATTAGTAGGGGTGGAAAGTCCTGTAAAACAATAGCCAAAGTTTAGCATCAACATAAGAAAGTTTAACGACTAGTTAAAGTAGTAAAACACTTAGAGTTTTAGAAGTTATAGCCTTTATGTTTACCTTTCTTCTTCTTCTTCAGTGTGATTTGAGTGGAGGTCCCAACTACAAAGGTGTGATCCATGGAGTCATTGGACTCTATTGACTAGTTTTGTGTCATCCCATCATTCTTACACTTCTTGTAAACAAGATTGAACCTTGTAGAATATGTATCAAATTCCCCTCTCAACTATTGATACACAACAGTTCTAATCTTGGGGTCCTTGGTGAATTCATTTAAAGTGATTTGAGCCACTACCAAGGTTTGATCATGAAGGATTAAGCCTTGATCATTGACTTTGTACTTGCAAGAATTTCATAAATATGATGAAGTTAGGAAATGAATTTTAGACAATAAATCCATAAAAACACTATAATAACCATGCTTATCCTTATAGATGATACATAGTATTGAGTGGGTTGTGGAACAATGTGTTGGCTCTATACACCACCATTAGAGTATTTTCAACATTATACTAATTATACTCTAGCATCATCTAGATCTCTATAAGGTAGCGTGGGCTGATCTCATCTAAAGTTCCACCTACTATCCTAGAAGGAGGATTGTTAGGAATAAATTGAATAATTAGATCAGATGCATGAGGCAATAGAGTCTCTAATATGGTCCCATCCACATCTTTAGACAAGTGTAACAACAACATCATGTTGAAGTTTTATTCCCTTATCCCAGGCTAGAACCATAGTGAATTCTTCCCCAAAGGCATATCGAGGAGTGGGGTATTGGTCTTGGGATGACCAATGTAGCATAGAATGCCCACCAACTCCATAATGATGAGGATGGGCTTCAAGAAAATCCTATATAAAGCAAAGAAAAAACATTATGACTGATTTGAATTTCTTAATAAGTTGAGAAAAACATTCTAGTTGGAGGTGAAATTAGCCTCTATGAAAAGCTATAAGATGCTTATTCAAGTTTGCTTAAGAAATTCCACAAAAAACATTATTATAATATTTCATAGCCTTTTACTTCATAGCCAAAATATTATAGCCAAAACTTCATAACCAAAATTAAGCCTTAGTCTACACCATGCCTAAACTTAGAAAAAAGCATTTAAATCTTAAAAAAAGAATATAGACATTGTAAAACGCTTGCTAAAAGTAGTAAAATCTAGTACTTTTTACAAAAAATTAATTTAAAACATCGGTTTTACTACACATGTCAATCACATCCTTCCCTAAAAGGGAAAAAGTGCTACAACCATAGTTTTGCCTTGGCAAAATCATAGCAAAAATTTCATCAAAAATTCATAAAAGCTCCAAAAGAATCCTGAAATCACAAGAGTTTTAGCCATGACCATTGCAACCAAAAATACATAACTATTTTTACATGGAGTATAGACAAATTTAGCAAAAATTGTAGCTATCACCATTAACCCTATTTTGTGTAGGGTTGGTAAAAAATTTGTCAAAAATTTGTTTGAGATCCAAATAGAGTGATTCCACCACCATTTGAAATATTAAATCGATCCCTATCTACCCACACTTAACAAAAACTCAAAACCCTTACCATTTATTTAGAAAAATTTATCCATTTTGCAAAAAATATGAAAATAGCACAAATCCCTTTTTGACATAGGCTTAATGAAAAATTAATTAAAAAGTTTTTTTATGTCCAATCAGAGTGATTACACCTCCATTGGAAAGTGGAAGCCAAGACCTACCCAGCCATGACCAAAACATACTAAAAAAGATGGCTATTTTTGTATAAAAATGCATGAATTTACATAGAAATCTAAAAATAGCATAAAAACCTAATTGCATGACCTTAGAAAAACAACCATAACTTAATCATTTCAAAGACAAATAGAATGAGAAAATATCCATTGGAAATTTTAAATAGAGGGCTACAAACCCATTTCCTTAAATTTTAAGAATAGGTAGCCATTTTCATAGGAAAAAAATACACAACATTTCTCACCTTTTTTTCATGTAAAAAGCTAAAAAAGCTAAAACCCAACTTTGACATAGCCATGAAAAATAGCCATAATAGTTGGAACAATAGATACCCATTAGAAAACACATCAAAATAAGGGGGTAAGATTTTATTCTTATTTAATTTTGACAAATGGCCTAGATTTAAGGAAAATGGCCTTACCCCCAAATTGTTACTTGGGCACCATGGTAGTTTCAATGCTTAGAAAGGTTGAAAATTTAGGAAGATGAAGGTTCAATGTTAGTTGCAATGCAGATGGAAGACTTCCACGCTAAATATTATTTCTCTCTACAACAAAAATATCTACTAGAGCTCTCCTCCAATATTTTTTTGGTGTAGAATGACAATTGTGATCTCAAACATACAAATTGTAATAATATAAACTACATCTAATCCTAAATGCCCACCTTTAAACCCTAGTTGCTAATATAGTACACCATAACTCCAAGTGCACTAAAGTGCAAGGCCGAGGGAGGAGGGAAAACATTTTTCCATGATGGGATTATTGGGAAATGGCTTCACTTTTCAAAATTTTAAATTTCTAGGTTGTTGGCCCCACCATACACCTTCCCTCTTAGCGAAAAAATTGCATCAATGCTAAGTTCTATGCACTTTTGACACTTAAAACAACATTTCAACCTTAACTCCCATGTGTTCATGCTGGGGATGGCATACCCAATGTTGATAAATGCATACCATTTCTTAAAAACATTAAAAAATAATTTCTTACCTTTGTTAATAGCAAAAGCCTACCTTTTTCCAATTCTAGGCTCTCGAAAGGGGGTTAGACATGAACAAACTAGACAACTTGGGTCTCCATGTTGGGAAAAAAACACCAAACATAGAATAGAGGGGTTAAAATCTATTCTTATTGACCCCCAAAACATCCATCTAGCCCAATTTTGACCTCCAAAGTGGGTCCACATCACTTAGAACCTTCTAAGCACCTCCAACAACACTGAAACCTCATCAAACCTAGTTGAAAGTGCTTGAAACTTTGGGATTTGGTGTTTTCATGCTAGGGGAGGCTTCATTCACATTAAGCATCTCATCCCCAATGTGGATAGGTGGAGGGAAGCTAAAAATGACGTACATTAACTACTTAGTAGCCATTTCTTGAAGCCAAGTGAACCCTAGACCTTGCTAGAACCCTTTAGAGCCAGTGAATGCCTCAAAAGTAGTCAAATCTGGTACAAAACTATCATTTGCCTCTCATCCATGCTAGGGACATCATGACCAACATGGAAGGAAAGTGAAAGAATGCATGAGGCACTTAGGATCCTCTAAATAGACAAATCTTAACACCCAATATTGATTCTTGACATAGACAAGCCAAAAGGCTGACATGCATGGTCAATTCGGTGTAAAAATAACCTAGATCTAAATTTTTTGATTCTTCCATGTTGGGGGAGATCTCTTCCATGCTACCATGGATGGAAAATAGGGGGATGAAATTAGGAAAGTTAATGGTGATCCTAGAAATAAGAAACAATTTCAAATTGCCTTGTACCTAACACCATAACCTTCACAATCTCTCTAGAAGGAAAAAATCAACCTTTTAAGTTTCTTGCATGCTAGTAAGAATATCATCCACATTGAGAACTCTATTCATAGTTTGGATGAAATGTGGAAGCCAAAAATATTGATTTTTTCATGTAGTTTACCTTCCATAAGCAAACAAATCATTTTGAAAGCCACCAAACTTTTGAAAGTTAGATGAAATGATCAAAACTTGTCCCTCTTAGGTTCTCCATGGTGAGGAGGATCCCATCCATGTTGAGCATCCTATCCCTAACATGGATAGAGCAGGAAATGCCTAAAAACCCATTCAAAACACTTAAAATGACGAGATATCCACCTTAGGAATCGATAATCAACTCTAGCAATTGTATGGACATGCATGCATAGTTAAAATTATCAAAAATAGCAAAATGTAGGAACCCTTGATCCCTCCACACTAGGATCCATCTCTTACATGCTAATTAGCATCGAAGAAATGGGGAACATTTGGGGGGGGGGGGGGGGAATTCAAAATAACATTAAGAACCCTTGAATGAATGCTAAAAAAGTCATGTGCATGTCATGAAATGATGTTTGCACATCCTAAGATCCTTAGACCTGATAATATTGATCATTAAGAATGCTATCTCCAATGTGGAAAAAAGGATAAAGCTTAAAACCACTTAGTAAAACTCCAAACTAACCATTTTTTACCCTAAACCATAATCCTTGAGCTTGACAACACTAGAAGCATCCATGCATGGTTGATTGACGTCAAAACTAGCCCATATCTAAGATGTATGATTCTTTCATGCTAGGGATCTCTTCCTCCATGTTGCCCAATGTGCAGATTGAGGGGGAGTGATAAGTAGTGAGGTACCCCTATGCTCAACCATACGAATATGAGTGTTTCATGCATGATCCGGTCGAATTCCAAGGACTAAGTGCTTATGTGCCCTTGTGGAACAAGGATGGGTTGGTTGATCATTGTCTTCCCAAGCTTACCTGTATGTCATGATTGTATGGTTAAGTACTCAGTAACTAAGTTCTAACTAATCCTAACACTAGCATCTGTTCCCACTTTCCATACACATCCTGAACCAGTGCAACACTACTGGGATTAGCAAACACTAATTGTTATTGGGTTACCAAGCATTACACACATGCTCAAAGTGGTCGTGCTTGTGTAATTTAACAATTTTCTTAATTGATAAAAATGAATTGCTATTTGTTGGCGACCGTTTGGGACGCGACCACCAACGAGTGTCCTCGAACAGGATTTAGGTGCCTGCTAGTCTCTGGCTACACCAAGGCCCAGATACCTCCAAATAACTCAGTAGTTAATGTGAGTATGTGTGTGTGCTGTTGCTGCATGCGGTTGTATGAAATGTGACAATTTCGTTCTGTGTGAACTACAAATGACTTTACTTTAAAGAGATTTAGCCAACTTTGTCCAGTACTTTGAGTTATTTAAAGTTTCCTATTTTGTTCAA
>MNCI01011331.1:109963-126739 GCA_015680685.1 Gnetum montanum
TGATAAAGAATACAAAACACACTACATATTATAATGCTATAATGCTTACAAGTTACATGAGATGATAAAACCAAGCTATCCATGTCACCAAAATTGCTATTTTAAGGTTGTGGTAACCCATGATACTAGTTTAAGGCCTCAACATGCCGTGTTGCCATGTTGGGGTTGTAGTGGACCATGTTGCCAATTTAAGATTAGAGTGGATTACTAAAAGAAGGCTTACTTGTTGATGATTGTTAGCTACATGTAGTATGGATTTAGATAGGAATGATTGACAAGCTAGATCATTCTAATCCATGTTAGCTATCCTAAATTCTCTACTTCAATAGGCTCTAGTAATAGGAAATGATCCATTCTAGTTGGCTAAAAATGCATCCACATGCTCGTTGATAGCTTTGAGGACTAGGTCACCCTTCTTGATCTTATGCATGGTCAAGTTATAATGATGTTGTTGCTTCTACCTCTCTTGGTAGTATTTTATGTGAGTAAGCACTTGCATATGTTTTTTCTCAACTGAATCTAGGGCTACTATCTATAACTCCTTACTTTGCTCATCATTGATGAAGTTGGTCAAGGATACTCAGAGTCAAGGCACCTACAATTCAAGAGGTAAAATAACTTCAAACTAATAAACTAAGGTATAAGGCATTACAGTAGTGGCCATGTAGTAGGTTTTTTTATATGCCCATAGTGCATGGACAAGCTAATCATGTGATTTGTGATAGCTATTATTGAGCATCTTCTTGAGAAAATTGATGATGGCCTTGTTGCTTGCTTCTACTTTCCCATTAGCTTGATAGTAATAAGACGATGAGAAAGAATTCTTAATGGCTAGGTCATGATACAAATCTTTGTTTTCTTAGCTACTAAATTATGGTCCATTTTCCATAACTATAGTCATGGTTATGTCAAAATGAACTACAATGTTATCCAAGATAAATTTGCAAACTTTTTCAAATGTAGTCTTCCTCAGGGAAATAGCCTCAACCCACTTGGTAAAGTATTTAGTTGCAATGATGATGAAGCTATGCCCTATGAAATACTTGGGCATTATGGATCTAATAATATCCAACCCTTATCATTGAAAAGGCCATGTTATTTGAGTGGTATTCAACTTAGTTGATGATACATGTATAAAGTTGCTATATCATTGGCATGTGTCACAATGCTTAATCTTCTACTAGTTATTTTTCATATGGGGCCAATAGTAGCCTAACTATATAATCTTAGTGGCAATAGCTCTAGGTCCTATATATCCTCCAAAAACACCCTCATGAACCTCTTTCAAGAATATTCTAACTTCAGTTTTACATAAGCAATTTAGGAGTATGTCATCATAGGATTGTCAACATAATGTGTTCTTGCCTATGATGACATACTACTTCGATTACTTGCATACAACATCCTTTTGAGTAGTAGTCAAGCCCTATGAGGATTTGCCATGCATAAGGTAAAATTTGATATCATCATACCACTCCCTAGCAAGAGTAGTATGAATGATGGTATCCTTAGCATTCTACGTGATGAACATAGCATAATCCATAGTTAATGAGAGCAACTTACTAAATACATCTAGCATCACACTAAGGGCTAATATTGTAATTTTGTCAATGATGATGTTCTCATTTTGTGGTATGTGTTGGATATCAACATCTATAAATTGTTGTAACAATTTATTTCCTAGGTCATAGTAAGGTTGTAAATGTTGGGCTTTTCATGCATAAACTTAGATTTCTTGGTTGACCACAATTTGTGAATTACCTTTGATCATCAAGAATCTAGTTTTTATGTCATGAGCTACCATCATCCCTCTTATCAAACCCTCATACTCTACTATATTTTTAGTACAAGAAAAATCAAAAAGATATGAGAAGGATTGAATTTCATGAGATGGAAATATAATGATGGTGGTGGCACTAGCCCCATGGGTAGTTAAAGCTCTATCAAAGTGCATGAGCACCTCATAATCCCTGGGCACTTGGCCAATAGTGTTAATATGTTCATTGGAAAACTTGGTATCTATGGTTGCTTGGTAATCAACACGTGAAACTATGAGTTTTACACCTATAGATTATTCTTTCATTGAGGATTAAGAGATGTAATGAAGATTGAACTTTGTAGTTCTGGATTTCCATCAGTCTATATGGCTACTTTTGTATATATTCATCATTATGGCTGTAAGCACATTATCCTTGAAAATGAAATTGCGTTGGCTTCTGAAGAGGTAGTGTCTCCACTTCTTCAACAAGAAGACTAGTGCTACATAATGCTTCTCCACTTTAGTGTTTCGAGTCTCATGGGAAACTAATGCATGGCTAAGGTAGTATACTGGAATCTCTACTTCATCACATTTTTAACAAAGTAGAAAGAAAATGGATATGTCAAATATGCCAATGTAGATGTAAAATGATTCACTCTCTTGTAGAGGATAGACTATTGGTAGTTGTGCCAACTCTTGCTTAAGGTTTTCAAAGGCCTCTTGGTATTGAGCCACCCACTCATAGTGAATCCCTTTCTTAGGCAAGTATTCCATGGGCTGTAATTTATTTGTAAGCTTAGAAATAAACCTATGAATAAATTGCAACCTTCCTTGTAGTGCCCAAAGCTCCTTAAGATTCATAGGTGCTTCTAATCTAGATATGGCCTTAACCTTATGAAGATCAACATGTATCCCTAATTCAGACAGAGCAAAGCCTAGCATCTTACCAATCTTGACACCAAAGATGTAATTCTTAGGGTTTAGCCTAAGGTAATATCTAAGACATAATTTAAGCACAAGGTCTAGGTCATTAGCATGGTTACGAACCACTTTAGACTTAATGGCTACGTCATCTATGTAATCATTAAGCAAACCTATCATGTAATCACTAAAGATATAGGTCATGGCTCGCTAGTAAGTTGCTCCTACATTCTTAGCAAAAATTACCTCAAGGGATCATGAAGGTCATGTTGTTTTAATGTTCTATGTTGACCCTAATCTAGTTGTATCCTAAGAATCCATCCATAAAAGACAACAAGGCATGTTCAGTCATCGTATCAATATGTTGATCAATACTAGGTAAAGGAAAGTCACCCTTGATAGTCTCTTTATTTAGATCTCAGAAATCAATGCAAATATGGATACTTCCATTTTTCTTAGAAACTACCACTATGTTGGACACCCATTTTTCATAATCAACAGCCCTAATAAAACTAGTTGGTAGAGCTTTGAAATTGCATCTTGAATTACTAGGGCCAGATCAAGTCTAATCTTACTCACTTTTTGCTTAATTGATCTAATGCGAGGATATAGTATGATGTTGTGTTGAACTAAACATGGGTCTAGGCCTAGAATATATTCATATGGCCAAGAAAATGCCTTAATGTTACTTTGTATGACCTTGGTGATATCTTGAGCCTATTGAGGTTCCAATGAGAAACTTAGTTTAAGGGTTTTCTCCTCACTACTATGTGTTCTAATAGGAACCTCAACTAGAGAGCCTCTGGTTATGTCAATTACCTCTAAGTTAGGAGTTTTTACTAGGTTTTTAGGCCATTCTAGAGGTTTATCTATTGAGGCTATGTGGTCAATAAGACTCTCAAGCTCAAGATCTAGGCAATCAGGATCGATACACCATTTAACATCAGCATGAGGTCCATGTAGACAAAAAGGCATACTAATTTTCTCTTAGGTACTCATGCTTTAATCCTACATGTCAACCAAAAGTACATTACATGGTACCTGGGTAAAGATAAATAAATAATTCTAAAATGCTATAAAATTATGCAAATACATGCTATTTTAATGTAAACAATGTTGTTCAAAGCTACCAATAAGGTAAGGGCAAGTCAACAAAGTATCATAGAGTTCAAATAAAGGAAAAACAAAGTTAACGAAGAGGAAGTATGAGAAATAATGCTACAAATGATCATCAAAGATCATGGTTTTGCCAATTTTAGGGCTTAATTGGTCATGTTCATATGGTGCCAAATCATGATCAAGGAAGGTCAAACTCCATTTTTTGATACCAATCAAAGGATAAATAGAGGCATATGAGGCTATAATAAGGTAAATAAAGCAAATATAAGGCTACATAAAGGCTATAAGAAGGTTATCAAGATCAACAATGTAACACAAGGTCAAAAATAATTTGAAACATCATGTAATAAGGCCAAATCAAACAAAACATGCTACATGTGGTGAAATTTATCTAATATAGGTTTAAAAGGCTTAGGTTTTACTATTTTTAGGCATTAGTGGACCATTATTTGAGACTAAAAGGTTGTTAGGTGAGTTTGGACATTAGTCAAAACTATTTCTAAGTTGTTTAAAAATCAAAATTAAGAGTTTTAAAGCTTCCATGCTAGGCCCTCCATGTTTCAATGATGGCCAACATGGAATAACAGACCCTTAGCATAGAAACTAAAGGAAGTAGGTTTACGGTCATCCATAAGTTCATAATTGAGGTCCCAGGGCCTTCCTAAGGTAGCATAGGATTAGATCTATCAAAATTGGGCACTTCATAGGTCTGTATATGTCAAAAAATAGGTTTTGGAACGTCCCCCCTCCTATTTCGATGCTAGCTAGCATGGAAGAGAAGGGATTTAGCATGGAGAATCATGGTCTTAATCAAATAGATTAAAAAAGATCAAATCAATAATTGGACCCTATATCTAAAACTTATGCATCCTCTAGCTTTGTTTTGAGGTAGTTTGAGTTACTTTTCGATGTCAAAACATGTTGAAATGGATTTCCCCTCTTCATACATGCTAAGCATAGTATTCCTAGCATGGAGGAATAGGGGAAAACTTGTTTCATGATTTCAAGATGGTTTAAGAGCACATCAACCAAGTTTCTAGGTCCTTAAGGCTATAAATCATGATCCTTGAAGTTTTTGACTAATTGTGGTCACACTTGAAGGCTTTTTTATGGCATGTAAGGTCTTCCCCATATGTTTCCATGCTAGGGATGTTTCTTTAGTGTGTAAGATTTTGGAAAATAGGTTTTAGAGGTTAAAATGACATCAAAAAAGTGAAATCTTAAGGCTATAAAGTCATGTGCTTCTTCAACATATATCTCTAGCTTCCAGGAGTGTCATCTTGTCACCAAAAGTCAAAAATTAGCTTTGCCACATTATTTCCATTCTACCCAACATGGAAGGAACCTTATCTAGTGTGGATGAAGTAAGAATCCTAGATCTAGGCCAATTTGGATCATAATCTACTATGCATGTTAGCCTTTGAAATTGTTAGGGCCAAGTGTTAGGGTTTCATATTAAAATTTAACATTTTCAAGTACTCCCAAGTGCTTTTTCAGCTTCCCTTCACATCCCCCCCCCTCCATCCATGTTTTTCATTCTAGGGCTAAGGAGCTCAATGTGGAAGACTAGGTGGAACTATTTTTTGGCCATTTGACATCAATTTCTTATGTTTTAAAGGCTCTAGTGGCTACTCTAAGGGTCCTAAAGCACATCCAAGGTTATTTGAGGTCATTATGAGGCTTTTATGGGTCCCAAACATGTCCCTCTCTAATAATAGCAGTTACTCTAGCAGTTACTCTAATTATTAGAGCAGTTACTCTAGTATTTATTCTAATTATTAGAGTAGTTACTCTAGTAGTGATTCTAATTATTAGAGTGGTTACTATAGCGGTTACTTTAGTAGTTATTCTAATTATTAGAGTGGTTACTCTAATTATTAGAGTAGTGGCTCCCAAGACTATAAATATAGTGCCTAAGTGCACAATTGGGAAGAAGTCTTTTAGCAGTCAAGTAGCAAAACTCTTGTAGTCTATTTGAAAGTTAGAGTATTTTCCAAGTGCTCATAATAGGAGGTCTAATTGTGGATGGATCTTTAGTCAAGCATTATGTACTTGAGCACACCTTGTGTATGACAATAAAGACAAGCTCTTTGACTCATCCTTGCAACACTTGAGATTTGTTTTCTTACACATTTCTTTTATTTTATTTTCTTATGCATTTATTTTATTTTATGTTATTTTATGCACTTTATATTTATGTTATTAAAACAACAATTCATTTTGATCAATTAAGCAAATTGTTAAATTACACAAGCATGACCACTTCAAGCATGCATGTAATGCTTGGTAACTTAGTAACAATTAGTGTTTGGTAATCTCATCAGTGTTGCACTAGTTCAGGATGTGTATAGCAAGTGGGAATGGATGCTGGTGTTAGGATTAGTTAAAACTTAGTTAATGAGTATTTAAGTTAAATTAGTCACTTAGTTACCTCTCTCCTTCCCTACTAGTGTAGGACATAAAAACATAAAATCTTTAAAAATCATATGCCTCAAGCTTACTTAACCATAGAATTGTAACATATAGGTAAGCTTGGGAAGACAATGATCAACTAACCCCTCCTTGTTCCATAAGGACGCATAACCACTTAGTCTTTGGAATTCGACTAGATCGTGCATGAAACACTTGTATTCATATGGTTGAGCATAGGGGTACCTCATCACTCATCATTGGTGGCATTGCCAAGGACTTAGTTGTTTGTGCAATAACTAGAAAATAAGAAAATCATTCACATCATTGGAATGAATCCTTAGGATTGGTTGAGAAAATAATAAACAATAATACATTCCACACTGAATAGACAAGTATGTCTTCTTCTTCGTATGAGAGCACCTCACCACATAGGTCTGAAACAGGAAACGATCACTGGCATAATACACATGATGTTGATCTACCAGTTCCTCAACAAGTTCGAGTGGTATATATTCATCCCGATGAGTATATACCAGACTTCACCTTTATCCTTCATCAAGAAAAAAACTACATTGGTGAGATTTAAAAGGTAACATAGTATTACCTCCCAATCGTTTAGTCTCAAGCATGCTTCTACTTACATGCTAAATACATTGTGCAAAACCATGACTCAAGAGAATACCATCCCACAAAGGCACAATGTCATAGGAACTTGCAAGAGGAGAGACATCATAAGTCTTTGAAGGGTAAGTCATCCCAAGATGACCTACATATCTTAGGCAAAAATGATGGTGATGAACCTACCTCAGGTAGTTGTCCACACAACGATGTTCCTCCCCTTGACTTTGGCTAAGGGGTTTTGTATTAGGACCTTCACTCCAATATTCATATCCTAGGTTCTAATACCCATAGGCACAAAGGGATCCAAAAAAGGGATATAACCTTATGATAAATATGGACATTCTAATCGCAATCGCGATCGAGGCCAAGACCATAGAAGAGAAGGTAGCAGACACCGTCATGGTGATGGTTCTCCTTCTTCTTCACCTTCATCATCTCCTTCATCCTTTCCTTCAATATTTGGACATGATCATAAAGAAAAATACCATGGGGATAAAGGTAGGAAAAGTGGAAGTCATAGATGAAATAGCCAGGAAAGGGGATGAGGGAACTCTAGAGAGTCATGACATAGAATAAGGGAGAGTAGGGAACAACATAGGCATCATAGATGCCATGGACAAGATGATCACGATGAACCCCCCCTCGTTACTCAAAGTATGTTGGACATAATTGAGGCTATTAGAATTCCAACAAAGCATCAAAAAGATAGTAGGATCAAGAGATTAGATATGAACAACATCCCATAATTTGAATGGGGATACAACGCTGATCTAGAATCATTTACAAGCATTCCATGATGCGTGTGCCTTACAAAACATAGAGAATGAATGGAAAAATATTAAGTTGTTTCGATGGATATTAGTTAAGGAAGAAAAAAGCTGGTACTGGCCTTTACAACTGGAATCCATTTGCAGGTGGAGTAAAATGTTAGAACTATTTAATGACAAGTACCAAACGTACTTCCGAGTGTCTAACTTGTGAAAGCAAATCCAAGGATGGAAACAAGGAGGACATGAACCCTTGGATGCTGCCATGGGCTAGCCATAGTTATTCGCAAACAGATCAACTACGCCATCTCATCAATGGGCTTAGGCATGAAATAAGAAGAACCCTTGGGACTTATGCCTAAGGAAGATTATCCAAGCTTAGGTTCCATCAAATTCAAAGACTATTGGAGCAAGTTGCTAAGGAAGAAGGTGAACTACAGAAGAGAGAAAGTGTAGAAAAGTATAACCAAGATCCTTCCCTTTGGAAGAAGGGAGTAAAATTTTGTAAGGATGAAGAAGAGTCATCACTCGAAGAGATGGTGAATAAGAAAACTTTTCCTATCCAAAAGATGACAAGAAAAGTTTTGACAAAGGCAAATCAAATGTGGGATTCCCTAGATAATAGATTTCAAACTATTCTTAAAATATTAGAGGAGTCTAGAGAGCAAGGTAGTAAGAAAAGAAAAAAGAAAAAGGCTGAACATGCACATAGTAAGGGTAAGGGCAAAGTTGCCATCATTGAAGAGGTTATGGATTTGGAAACAAACAATGATAGTGGATATGAGATATGTTAATATGACCATCCTAAGGGATGTTGCCCTGTAATATCACATTTATAGGAGTTTTGGGTGTATGCACTCAACCACGATTAAATAAAAGGCAAACACCCTAAAGGTTATCTTATCCTCAAGGTAACCTAGGAAAGTTTCACCAACCCTTAACATATTATCCCAGTGGAACTCCACCACAACCGATTAAGCAATATCAATAGTGGCAACATCCACAATCATGGGGAATGCCACCAACAATGCAAAAATATCCTTACTGGAAACTTAACCCATATGGATATTACATTCAGTAGCCAATTTTCCATGTAACTCTATTGGTCACCTCACTCCTCAACCTCACTACCAAGCCCATGAGTATTATGGGACTTCCTCTTCTAGAGGCGATATTCTGCAAGTATATCATCCTTCTCATCTAGCTACACCTCTTCCACCAATAACTCCACTACCACCTGCTTCCATGATGCAAGGTGAAATCCCTACCCAAATACAACAACGTAACACAACAAGGGTTGTTAACTCTCAACCTATTGTTCGTTCTAACAACCACATGAAGAAAATAGCTTTCTTTAGAACCAATAGTCCAACCAAACCCTTGCAATCACAAGTGGCTAATTCCTTAGAAACCTTAGTATCAATCAAAACTCCAGAGCCCCCTTCAACCCAATCACCACACTCAATGCATACAGTCATGCTAAGACATGCTATCACCGATTGGATCAAAGGTGGCCACCTTCCTAAGAAATTCTTTAATCTTGGGAGTCCTCTGATATACTTACAAATCATTGAAAATGCACTATGCAAGGCTCTTTTGGATTTAGGTTTTATTGTTGACTTGATTTCTCAAGAAATGTACAAGGCTTGGAACCTACCTCCATTGAAAAAGAGCAACATCCATCTAGAGTTGGTCAACCAATCCATCACTGTCTCATTGGGACTCATGGAAGACATTTTTACCACTATTTGTCGGTGGTCGTACCTAGATGAATTCCTAGTGACTCAAGTAAACAATCGTAAGAGGGATTTCCCAATCATAATGGGAAGAGCATGGCTAAGCACCATTAACACACACCTAGGAATCTATGATCTTTCCTTAGAAATATCAAAGGAAAATACATTCAGGAGGATTAAGAAGAAGAAAGTTCCATGCATCGCATATAATGTCATAGGGTGTAATTACATGCAGAGATCATGATTTGTGCAAAGTTTAGCATTTCCTACATGTAATCAGTGTGCACAAGTGATTAACATACAAAGATGCCTATATGTAGTAGCCACACAATAGGAAAACACCCAGTGAATGACAGCTGATCAAGAAAGCAGTTCACTCATATGCATGGAACCAACTGAGGGTTTGACTTGTACTTACATAAATACCATAGACAAATTAGAGTAAGTCCACTACCAACTTCCAAGTCTTAACCTTGAAAATATCAACTAGGGGAAGTTGGAAATCCCTAAGAAATTTAAGTAGGAGCCCCTCAAGCTAAAATCATTGTCCACTAGTATGAAATACACATTTCTTAAAAATGGAAAACCAGTAATTATCAACACTAAGCTTGCTCCTCAATAGAGAGAAGAATTACTAAAGGTAATAAACAAATGCTCGAAAGCCTTCACTTGGTCATATCCAAAATTAACTAAAATAGCTCCTAGGATATGCCAATAAAGAATTTATGTTGTCCCCTCCATGAAGCCTCAAAGACAACCGTAGAGGCGATTGAACCATAATCTAAAGAAAGTAGGTAAAGAAGAAATCGAACATCTTCTCAAGGTTGGGTTCATATACCTCATTGTTAATAGCAAATGGGTTAGCCCCTTAGTTATTGTGCCTAAAAAGGGAAGCAAATGGAGGGTGTGCATAGATTTCAAGCTACTAAATATGGAAACATTCAAAAATCACTTTCCATTGCTATTTGTCAACCAAGTATTAGACACCATCACAGGGCATCTTTATTATAGGTTTTTAGATGGATATAACAGATATAACCAAATATAAATAGCCCCAGAAGACCAAGCCAAGACTACATTCACTAGTCCTTGGGGAACGTTCGCATATAAACAGATGTTGTTTGGCTTATGCGATACCCCTACAACATTTCAATGACTAGTTCTAAGCATATTCCAATAGTAGATAGGGAATGGTGTGGAGGTCTTTATGGACAACTTCTTCACTTATGGAGCAAACTTTGATCAAGCCTTGGACTGGTTGGAGCAAGTATTAAAAAGATGTATAGAAACCAATTTGAGGCTCAACTAGCAAAAAAGCTGTTTGATGGTCCAAGAAGGCATAGTACTAGGGCACAAAATATTATACACAGGGATAGAGGTAAACCTCAAAAAATCAAAATTATCCAAGGAATTACCCATCAACTAGAAACTATCAAAGATATTTGGTCATTCTTTGGACATATTGGCTACTATAGGAGATTTATTGAGAACTTTTCAAAGGTTGCTAAACCATTGGTGGAATTAAAGAAAAAGGACATACCTTTTGACTGGACTAGGGAATGTGAATTAGCTTTCCAAACTCTAAAATAGAAGCTAGTAGAAACACCCATTCTACAAGCTCATAATAGGTCCAAACCATTTCATATCATGACTAACACATCCAACTATGCTTTAGAAGCTGTACTTACATAGTTAGATGACCAAAAGTATCCTTATTACATCCACTATGCAAGTAGAAGTATCATTAGTGCACAAATTAACTACACTACCACAGAGAAAGAATTAATGGTTGTAGTCTGTGCACTAGAGAAGTTTAGACACTATGTATTGGAATATAAAGTATATATACATATAGATCATAGTGCAATATGGTTCCTTGTGAATAAGCCAATGGTAAGCCCTCGTATCATACGATGGCTTATAATCTTACAAGAGTTCAATTTAACGATGATCGATTGAAAGGGTACTGAGAATATAGTTGCTGATCATTTATCCTAGTTGCGATGGGACAACAAAGAGGATGAGTATCCAATTTCTAATCATTTCCCTAATGAATTCCTCTTTGCTGGTGTAGTAAATAATCAATCACCCACAAAGACAAACTGGTACAGTAGCATTCTTACCTATCTACTTACCCAACACACACCACAAGAGTTAAACCTTAAGAAGAAACAATAATTTATTCATTGAGCCAAGTACGTTATAGAGATCAATGGGAAACTTTACAAAGTGTGTCTTGATGACTTAGTTCAATGGTATGTTCCCAATATAGATCAACTACGAGTTTTCCAATATGATATGAGGGTCCTTGTGGGGCTCATTATGCTAAGAGATGAATGGGCATCAAGATCCTGCTTGCAAGATTTATTGGCCTACATTATTTCGAGATGCCCATCGTTGCATCCAATCTTGTAAGCATTGTCAACATGATGGGGGAATGACTACTAGAATGGAGGATTTGCAAAAATGGATTCAACCATTAGAACCCTTCGGCATTTATGGAATTGATTTTATGAGGTTGATTACACCAATGTCCAATGGAAAAGCTTATATTATTGTTGCCATTGATTACCTAACAAAATGGGTTGAAGTAGTTGCTATTAAAGATTGTACATCATCTACAGCTACACAATTTGTTCAACAAAAACTCATAAATAGGTTTGGTGCACTGCATGCATTTATTTCAAATAATGATACACACTTCATAGGTGCAACTTTTAAAAAATTAATGCAATGCTTAAGGGTTGAGCATAATTTGACTACACCATACCAATAGGGAGATTACGAAGATATTGACAAGAACCGTTAGCAAGTTTAGGCAAGACTGGAGAATTAAACTGAATGATGCTCTTTGGGCATACTGCTCCACATGGAAACTCCCTACAAGCTACTCTCCCTATGAGTTAGTGTACGGTAAATTACCAACACTTCCCATTCAAAGTAAGCTCCATACACTATCCATGGCATGTGACCTCAACCTTGACCTTGATCTATCATGAAAACAATGGTTAGTAATCCTTAACTTTCTAGACAAAAACTAATTAGCTACCCTATCATCTAACAAATTACAAATGGCCTTCAATAAACAATTTCATAACCTAAGAATTAGGAAAGTTAAATATCAGCCAAGAGATAAGGTTCTCTACTGGAATCCCACACATGTGCCACAATGTACTAAATTTCAAACACTATGGGAAGAACCTTATATTATTTATGCAACTTTTCCTTCAGGGGCCATGACAATAAACAAACCTAAGAGCCTGAATAAGAAAATTTTGGTCAATGTGCAACAAACCAAACCTTTCTAGGAGCTTAGGACAGCTAGTACACATGCTACCTCTCTTGATGAACAACCCTACTCACTAGTTTGGATCTCCTCCTTCCAACTTAATTGTGAGGGAGAAGGCTACCTATGCTAACCATTCTAGGCCATCAGTTCTTTTTGATTTTTTTACACATTTTTATTTTACACATTTTTTTTACACATTTTTTCAACTTTTCTTATTTTTGTTTTACACCATCGTTCATGTTTTTTTCTATTTCTTTGTTTGCTTGATTTACTTTTCTTCCTCATCTAATAAGTGCTCATGATGGTGGATTGAATTATCATATTGATTACTAATGTTTGATTTTTACCTTTGAATTATGATGCTGATATTAAGGTATGGTTCTTATGGTAAAATAGGTAATGAGTCCACGTCATCCACTTATTCATACAACTCTATGGTCTCCTTTCGCTTGGAACTATATAGTTCCATTTTTCTAAGTAAACTTGTTAATGAATTGATGGCTGAGTATTTTTCAAACCAAGGAAAGGCTCAAAGGATGAAAAGGGTGTGACTTCAAGGGGATTCGAAGCATTGATGCTAGCCATTCTCTTGGGTTCTTGGATACTTTTTCTTTGGTTTTCTACCGTTCTAACATTGTTCAAATATCAAGAAGCTAAGTGAATTAAAATAAGTCTTTTCATGGTGTAGTTCACATGTATAAACATAAAAAAAGAAGAAAAAAGAGAAAAAGGTGAGAATTCAAAGCACACCCCTTAGACATAATAAAGTAATATGGGCTACATGCACTAGTTATGGCACTGGAAAGACATGTTACCCATGCCTAAAGGTTCTCTCTAACTAAGGTCCTTTCTCGCTTCCTGCTTCTCCATCTCACTCTCCTTGAGATGGTGGTTACTCTTTGTGGAAGCATTCTTGTTACCTCAAGAGGATGGATTGGCCAAGTGTATTGATGTGAGGTCATTGAATGTGGTTGGTTTGAGTCTAGATTTGGAATGAGTTCTACTCAGTTATCTTAGTTATGAAATACACCAGTGGATTTACACAATCTTGTTCTTGGGATTCCATTCCATTCTCTCCTCTCCATCTTTCTTCCCACTTTCCACCTCATTACCAGTTTTATCATTAGTCCATTCTAGGTTGATG
Organism: Gnetum montanum; assembly: GCA_015680685.1. Taxonomy (NCBI): domain Eukaryota; kingdom Viridiplantae; phylum Streptophyta; class Gnetopsida; order Gnetales; family Gnetaceae; genus Gnetum; species Gnetum montanum. The sequence goes on from MNCI01011331.1 coordinate 123,732, forward strand.
CATTGTTTTTCTTTGGTGAATTCTTATAGGTAGGTTTTTAACTCTTGCTTCCAAATGACATTCCAAGAGTCAATGGACTCTTTGGTTTGTGTTTTTCAGGGCATAAAGGGCATGATCTTGCTTTGGGGAGGATCCACTAGCATTTCTTTTTGGTGCAATTGTTAACTTCTTTCCCTTAAAAATTTTCTATAATCAATCATTTCTTATTTTATCCCCATCCATGACATCCATTTTATTAATGTTGTTGTTGATATTTTTCATCTTTCTTGTTCCTCATGTTTTTCTATCGTATAGCTACTAGAGGTTCCCTCTTAGTCATGGGGGCCCTGGCACAAATTTTTCAATTTTTTTCATTTTACTAATTGACTAACCCCTACACCTTGACTAGTTGTGAGTGATAAATCTTCAAACTAGTTTCTGCCATAACCACAACTCAGCCAATGCGCTTCATATCGAGGAAAGGTATCAATTACATTGTGGATTATCTATCCTTGCTCATTTGTGAGTCTGTTATGTGTACAGATGGTGATCATACAAACAATGGACTAGGCTTGGAGGAAGCACTTACGATGGACTAAAACTTGAGCATTTACGAAAGGAGCAAGTTTGGTGGCATGGCTATGGATAAACAATGGAAGGTGCAATCTAAGCATTGGTAGCAACACACTCCATCTTATTTCTCTCTCTCTTTTTCTCTTTAAGCTACCAAATAAAGGCTTGAATTTCATTTATGCTTATCGATCCATTCACTAGGCATGTTAAGTCTATCATCCCTTTCCACCGTTAGTTGTGAATTAGTCAATAATCCCATACCTTCCCAATATTTTGTAAGAAACTTGAGGATGAGTTTTCATTCAGTCATGGGGGTATCATGAGAGTGGCTACTCTAGTGGTTACTCTAGTAGTGAGCAATTATTCTACTTATTAGAGTAGTTACTCTAGCAGTTATGCTAATTATTAGAGTGGTTACTCTAGCAGTTACTTTAGTAGTTATTCTAATTATTAGAGCGGTTACTCAATTATTAGAGTAGTTGCTCCCAAGAATATAAATACAGTTCCCAGGTGCACAATTGGGAAGAAGTCTTTTCGCAATCAAGTAGTGAAACTCTTATAGTATGTTTAAAAGTTAGAGTATATTCCAAGTGCTTGCAGTAGGAGGTCTGAGTATGGACAAATATTTATTCAAGTATTGTATACCTAACCACACCTTATGTACAACAATAATGATGAGCTCTTTGATTTATCCATACAACACTTGAGATTTGTTTTTCTACACATTTCTTTTATTTTATTTTCTTATGCATTTATTTTTTTTTTATTTTTTTTATGCACTTTACATTTCTGTTATTAAAATAGTGTTGGCACATTTGGCCATTCCATGGAGCAGGATTTATAAGGTTATGGTGATTTTTTTTTTGAAAAATGTAAAAGAGATTCTTGGGATTATGTTTCTTCCCCAAGCTTTTGCTAATTGGTTCACATCCCCAAAGATATGGTTGGTTGAGTGTCCAAAAAGGGTCTTGTTCAATGTGCATCAACCAATACACAAAAGATCAGAGTCTACTATTTTGCATCTAAAAAAAATCAAAAAATATACCATCGACTTTAGGAATAGGGGAAAAATTGAAAATTAAACCAAGGTAAGGAGACCACGCTGCGCAGTCACTGCCACTGAGAATTGTGAGACCGATCCATAGAGATGGATGCACAGAAAAATGGTGACAGTAGCAGCAATGCAAGAGCAGGAGAGCACACCCACGGAGACCGAGGATGATCATTGGGAGCAGCCGCGGCACATTCAGGCCATTTACGGTTGCCTGCAAAATCACGGCCCTAATTCGTTGAAAATCGTGGCCCTAATTCATAGATTCTGTTTGGGCGTTCTGGGGAATCCGTGGATTAGTGGGTGCACGGAGGCTGTGAAAATACTGCAAAAGCTCGCAAAAACCTATCTTCCTGTGTGGCAAAGGCTGTGGCACAGCAGGAAGCTTCAACAACAACATCAATGGCAGAATCTACAGAAGGCCTGCTCTGTTGGAGCCGTTCCGAGCGAAGAAGAAATTTGTTTTGCTGCAGCTGCCGCTACCATGTCTTCATCATCATCAAGGTCAAGTGTAGCTGAGACTACGGTGGACCCGCGGTTTGTGAAATAGGCAAACGCAAGAAGCAGAAACCCAAACCCAAATCAAAATCTACGTTTTTGGAGGTTCTATCCCACGCATCCACAAATACACTGCAGAAAAAATAATAATAAAATAGAGGACGAAAGGTAGCGAGCGAAGGGCAAACAACGAGCAGGTGCGTTTCTGGTTCATCCCTACAACTTCAAAAAAAATTTTGTGCAGTTATGTCATCGCTAAAACAGGGCTTCTTCCTTCCGAAAGATTCATTTCGAATTTTAGGCGGTATGACCTGCAACTTAGCTTCAAACAGCTACCATGACTGATGCCGATGCATTCGGCATCGCATATCAATCCAATGGATAAGGCAACAAGGACACGGGAGCACACGGGAGCACACATCAGGATAACTGTCCACAGATAATTCTAACCGATGTTAGTGAACCGGTGGATAAAATTTAAAAATTTTAAATAATCTATAATACTATATACACTAAGTATGAACCTCCATTTATAAATTTACCTTTTCTAATTTATCAAGACTTCAAAAAAATAGTGTTGGTTAAAATATTATATAAGCACCTACAAATATTTGTAATAATCTTCACTTGTTTATGATATTTTAAACATGTTCATCATATTTAAAAATATGTATAACTTCCAAAGACATAAATCTCTCCTAATTACATTTATAACTTCCTAAATAAATCCTTCCTAATTAAATGAGTAAGTTGTAACCTCCTTACTTGGAGAGATATTTTCAAGATTATTTTGGATATTTGGAAATTTTAACTTTACATCTCATCTTGAAGAGGCAAAATTAAAAGATATATATGTGTATGAAGTAAGTTGCCACTATAGCTTGTGTTCCTATATATCTTAGGAATT
>MNCI01011332.1:0-16194 GCA_015680685.1 Gnetum montanum
ATCTTCCATAACCACAACTCAGCTAATGTGCTTGATATTGAGGCAGGTATCAACTGCATTGTAGTTTGTCTATCCTTGCTCATTTGTGAGTGTGTTGTGTGTGCAGATGGCGATCATACAAACAATGGAATGGGCTTGGAGAAAGCACTGAGGATGGACCAAAATTGCAGCATTTACGGAAGGAGCAAGTTTGGTGGTGTGGCTATGGATAAACAATGGAAGGCGCAATCTTAGCATTGACGGCAACACACTTCATTTTCTTTCTCTCTCTTTCTCTACAAGTTGCCAAATAAAGGCTTGGATGTCATTTATGTGCGAGTGTTCACCATAATGGTCATGAACAATAATGTTGTGATATGCTTATTCATTGGGCACGTTGAGTCGGTCATCCCATTCCATCGTCAATTGTCAATTAGTCAATAATCCCATAGCTTCCCAATATTTTGTATGGAACTCGAGGACGAGTTTTCATTCAATTGTGGGGGTATGATGAGAGCGGTTGCTCTAGCAGTTACTCTAATTCTTAGAGTGGTTACTTTTAGCAGTTACTCTAATTATTAGAGTGGCTACTCTAGTAGTTACTCTAGTAGTTATTCTAATTATTAGAGTGGTTACTCTAGCGGTTACTTTAGCATTTATGCTAATTATTAGAGCGGTTACTCTAATTATTAGAGTAGTTGCTCCCAAGCCTATAAATACAGTGCCCAGGCACACAATTAGAGGAAGTCTTTCAACAATCAAGTAGCAAAACTCTTGTAGTCTGTTTGAAAGTTAGAGTATTTTCCAAGTGCCCAAAGCAGGAGGTCTAAGTGTGGACGGATCTTTATTCGAGCATTGTGTACCTAAGCACACCTTGTGTACGGCAATAAAGACGAGCTCTTTGATTCATCCTTGCAGCACTTGAGATTTGTTTTCTTACACATTCCTTTTATTTTACTTTCTTATGCATTTATTTTATTTTATTCTATGCACTTTACATTTCTGTTATTAGCACAGCAATTCATTTTGATCAATTAAGCAAATCATTAAATTACATAAGCACGACCACTTCGAGCATGCGTGTAATGCTTGGTAACCCAGTAACGATTAACGTTTGGTAATCCCAACAGTGTTGCACTGGTTGAGGATGTGTATGGAAAGTGGGAACGGATGCTTGTGTTAGGATTAGTTGGAACTTAGTTAATGAGTAGTTAAGTTAAATTAGTCACCTAGTTATCTCTCTCTTTTTCTACTAGCGCAGAACATAAAAACATAAAAGCTATAAAAATCATATGCCTCAAGCTTACTTAACCATACAATCGTGACATACAGGTAAGCTTGGGAAGACAACGATCAATCAACCCATCCTTGTTCTACAAGGGCGCATAAGCACTTAGTCCTTTGAATTCGACCGGATTGTGCATGAAACACTCGTATTCGTATGGTTGAGCGTAGGGGTACCTCGTTGCTCATCAACAAACTATTTCAATATGTATAGGAACAATGCATAATAGGATACCATCAGCATTGACCAAGGCTCGCGTATTTTTACCCATGATAAAAGGTCATTTTTATCTTTGGCCATCATGATGCATGCATCTTAGATATTTTTTTATGGCCTTCATGATACTTTCTCTTCTTCTAGATTCTCCCAAAGGAAAATTGTATTTTGGAAACTTTCATATTTGGAAACTTTCAAAGAAGAGGTAACAATATATACGTATGATTTCCTACTTACCATATCCATGATTGGGTTTTTCCTTTAAGGAACTTCTCAAACAGAATTACTTCAAACATTAAATACAATTACTTAAAAAAAATCATTGTTTTTGAAAAGACAAATCATATGGTTCTAAAGTAAAAAGGAAAAAAATTCCAAAATCTATGAGTTATGACTAATATGAATCATCAATACCATAGAATATAAGCCATTTTTTTTAAATAACCAATTAGATTTATACCAAACCAATTAGAAATAAAAACTACTGATTTAATAATTCTTTTTTGAACTCTCCAATGTTAGTAAAGATTTGTGGTAATATCTTTCAAGGTTGCTTATTAATGGAGTTCATCAACTAAACCAAGAAAAAGTATGATATTCAACTTGGCTTTCTTCTTATGACATCCACATTATTATTATTTAAATAGTTAGCTTTTGCTAAGTACGAAGCTATGAATGGAGGTCACACTAAATTATACTTGTGTGAATATATGTGTTTGTTTGAATTATAATCATAGACATTAAGAAGTATTTGGTAAGTAGAAAACCTTAGAAATTATTTGCAACTGTGATATTTCTAAGCAATAAGGCTTTGTTGCAATATCAAATTACTAATATTATAAACATAATCATAGAGACATAGGTTGCAACTTTCATAAAACAAACGTTATTATCAAATTTAGGTAAACTATTACATGCATGTAAAATAATCTAATTATGTCATAGATTCTAAGTTGGAGGGGAGACGTACAAAACTCAAAAATATGTTTAATAAGAATTAAAAAATGCATTCTTTTTTTGGTGCAAATTTTCTTCTCCACATGTACTCCATCAGATATGAGCCATGTAGCTCTTGTCATGATCCATTGTGTGGAATATGAGCTTTCATTGCTCGCCGTGTACTTTCAATAGTATTAGTATGAACACCTATGTCCTGTGTTTGGATCTTTAAAGGTCAATGAATGATTCACTATTTGATGATCAAATTAAAGTTGGCGAAGCCATTCTAAGTCATAAGCTTTCCACATGTCATTGTATATAATGCTACAAGGTTTGATCCACTTCTAAATGTAATCTAGAAATGTTTCTTTGCATGTATTTGGAATAGCTATGAGGAAAATATTATTAAAATCTTGTTCAATTCTAAATTTTGATTCATCAATATCTAAATTCTAAAATTTTTTTGATATCTAACTTTAAATTTTTCATAATGAATGCTTTCTTTCGCATCCCATTGGGAACATACAAATCGTAATATTTTTTTTGTGTGAAGCATCCCTTCTCATTTTTATCGGTATTCTACAATTGGAGCAAATTTTTTCTCTATGTAAAAGACCAAATTCTTGAGAAAACTTAATACAATTTTGTAATTTTTCAGCATTTTCAATAATAGTTGCCTACTCATGAAAGAACTAAAAATACAAAACTATCAATTATGAATGAATGTATATCTATTGGTAACTTAGTACCAATTTATGGATAACATAGAACATATTTAAATTAAATTAAATGAATAATAAAAACTATATATGCCATAACTAGGATGAAGATGATGATAGGGAAGAACTACTATATTAAAGAATAAAAATATACTAAAAATAAAAGTATAAATTTTTTTTCAATAAAATAAATAGATAAATACGAGATTCTATTATTTGAAAAAAAGAAATTTGGGCATCTCCAACTCTTTAAACTAACTCTTATCCTATAAGCAACTCTCTAACCTTTGAAGTTAACTCGTTGGTGCAATGGTTTTAGATTTTTTAATAGATGTTTTTTGCACCATACAAACCAAAACCAAAAATGGAGTGGGCGGGTGCAAGCCCCGTTTGTGATGAATTTCATTGCTGCAAATATTGGCTTTAGAGCCTTATGGGGCATGTTCCAAATCATGGGGCCCACATCCACCCCATCTTCGGCTGATGCACACATCACCGCCCACTCCCTCCGGTTGCTAAATTGTGTCGCTATCATTACAATATGTAAAAGCTGCACCGGGTTCATTACACGTGTGGGATTAGCTCCTTCCCTAGACGCCTCCTCCTTCACATCCGCCATTGTTGTTTTGCAAGTCCGAATCTCTGCTGCTGCGATTTATTGTGAAAACACACTTCGAAAACGAAGGTTAGGTGGTTGTGGTTGCTTTGTATGGACATCTCTAGGCCCTTTTGACTTATCATTTTTGCTGCCTTGAACACATGATGGCATTTTATGTTCTTCCTGCGAGCAACGTGACCTGCGTTTGTGTCTTTGGGCCCTTTCATTGGCTGGCTGGTGGCCTCCTGTGAAGAAACACAAGCATCTTTGCTTCTACTCCAGCTTCTTATGCTCTCTTTCCACTATTTTTTCTTTACTTTTTCTCATTACGTTGATGCTATTGCCAAGTACTCTACTTGTATACCAAGTAATGTTCTTATTTTTTGGGTTGTGTTGATTCGGTCTTACTCTTTCATGATTTCGGTATGTAAACTCAAAAGTGATGCTGGAGACTATAGAGGAAAATAAGTTGCTAGACTGATGCGCATGCGTGGACTCGACAAAGAGCTTCTATTAGGTTGGGATGAAGGTTGGATAGGAACACTATTGTCTTTCCATTGTTTCCAAAGTGTGCAACTCTACTTTGTGGACCATCACACTTTGCATCAAACCTTTATGCTTGCACCTGACCAATGCATTTTTTAATTAATTGAACTCAAACATGGGTTTGATACATTAAATTATTGACTTGAATTATTTTAATTTTTGGGATAAGGATATGTCAACAAATGTATCTGTCTCCAAGGGAAGCTTATAATGAAAAACTTAAATTTATAGGTTGAGTACAATTATATTTGAATATCAAAATTCTTAAATGTAATGCATAAATTTTGATAAGTATAATTAGTTTATCTAATTATTTATTATTTACTAAACTAAAATTTTAATCAACTTTTATATATTACTTAATCCATTGGAATCAAACCGTGTGACTTTAGGATAAATATTACGTACCTTAACAAGTAGGCTCTACGTCATTGATTACATAAAGTATCTTGTTATTTAGCTTGCTCATTTTCCATTACAATGATTGCCTTACATTTTTATGTCCTTTTGTAATGTTTAAAAACTCTTATTTCTTTAGTTACTTGGATTTATATCTATATTCAAAAAATATGAACCAAATAAATGACCTTGTAGTTGACTTCTCACAAGCAAAGCAATAGATTTAAACTTCATATTTAGCAAATTTTCTAGGATGTAAGTGATGGCACCAATTAAGATTTAAATTCATATATGAACTTCTTTACTTGACAAGTATTAATGAGCATTCTCTCATATATTTTTTATGAGGATAGCATAGTTTGATTAGTGTTACAAGTATTACACTAACTATATATCCTTGTCACCTAAAGGCTCAATATTCATCCTACCAAGAAAGGCCCCATAAGGGCAAGCATATAAAAATTAGTTGTGGTTCTATAAATCCTTTATTAATACTATAAACAAAACCAAGCATCCATATTTATCAAAATAATGTGATATTAATTAAGGTACAATGCATTTAATCACAAAAAATTTAAGTAGCTAAAACCCATAAATCTTGAGGCATTTGTAATAAGAGAGAAGTGAGGATTATATTAGATTTGCATCCAAACATGAAAAGCAATACAAGATGTTAACTCTATAAATTCAAAATTTTAAAAAATAAAAAATATAAGAAATTTAGAATTTGGGATACTCAAAATTATGGATTAAAAAAAGAATCATCTCATTATTTTGAAAGTAAATTAGACTACCACATTTTAAGGTTGGAGGACATACGGTTAGCACAATACTTTGGTAGAATTTAGATAATAATACAAGAGGTATAGTGGTGGTCTATGTGCAATTCCAACTAACAAACTATTATTTATAATATAAGGAAACCTAAGATACAAAGTTTAAAAACATATGTTAGAATTAGTTATTAATTAGTGAACTTACTGTTGCTTACTTGTAAACTTTACTACATATTAAATTTATACCTTTGAAATAAAATAAAAAATAATATACAAAATCTATAAGATAAAGTAGTTTTAGAATTTATGTTATTACGGCTACCTAAGATATAGTTAAGAATATACGACTTGTGGTTTGTAGGTCATATTCATGTCTTAACCCAACGTTTATGATTATGATTATTTATTTTCCATACTAAAGTCTTGCCAACTAGTTGTTGGCCTCTTAGCCAAAATAATATTTACATAGATATGACAATACTTATATGTACATATTACACTTTATCATGTATAGCACATTTAATATCTAAAAATTGCCATTTCGTGTATTTTAATATGCAAAGAGAATGGAGGATGAATCTTGAAAGAGCCATTTTGCTACCTAGGAAAGGAATTGAATTATTTTTTTTAAAGATGTCTATTGTCATCAAACATATCATGTAAAAAGATAAATTTTATGAAAACTAAATTACTCCTACATCCTCTATTCCTCTACTCCTTTCCCATTTTCCTTGCATCCTCTGGATCCAATTTGTTTTTTCAATGCTTTGTAGACTTTCATGTGTTGTTTCTCATCCATCATGGAATCTACCACGATGAAATAAAAGTGTTTTGTTTCTTTTTGTTGTTACATCATGTCTCATAATTCACTGGTCAAGGAAAAAATGTACTTTAGAATCTTTGTAATCTTCATACTAGAAGGATTTCGCTTTAACAATTTTGACCTCTTGGATGAAAATATAGTTAATGTCTCTAGATGGTAGAATAGATTTGATCATAGTATCTTATTTCTTCAATGTTTGCATGTTAACATTTCTTTTGCAGATATTTCTGGAAATTGAGTGTTTAAATGTGTGTTGTAGCCTTATAGGTGTTTGTGGTAGCATAGGGAATAAATCAAGATGAAAGGTTTTGGCATGTTGAATGGTTCATATTTACGACTATAAATAGATCATTGCCAAAGAAAATTGATCTTTTTCCTTTTGAAATGATGTTTAAATTCTTTATAATAGGAACATGATTGGCATACATGCTGCAACAACTTCATGCTGTTGAGGTTCGCGAATGCGAGGAGAAAACCGATGTGTAGAAACCAATTTGAGGCTCAACTGGCAGAAAAGCCATTTGATGGTCCAAGAGGGCATAGTACTAGGGCACAAAATCTCACACACACGGATAGAGGTAGCCCTGAGAAAATCAAAGTTATCTGAGGAATTACCCGTCAATTGGAAATTGTCAAAGATATTCGATCATTCCTTGGACATATTGGCAAAACTTTTCAAAGGTTTCCAAACCATTGGTGGAATTAACGAAAAAGGATGTACCTTTCGAGTGGACTAGGGAATGCGAATTAGCTTTTCAAACTCTAAAACAGAAGCTAGTAGAAACACCCATTCTACAAGCTCTTGACTCGTCCAAACCATTCCATATCATGACTGATGCGTCCAACTATGCCTTAGGAGCTGTACTTACATAATTAGATGACCAGAAGCATCCTTATTACATCCACTGTGCAGGTAGAAGTATCGCTGGTGCACAACTTAACTACACTACCGCAGAGAAAGAATTAATGGCTGTAGTGTTTGCACTAGAAAAGTTTAGACACTATGTATTGGAATATAAAGTATATATACATACAGATCATAGTGCAATAAGGTTCCTCATGAATAAGCCAATGGTAAGCCCTCGTATCATACGATGGCTTGTAATCTTACAAGAGTTCGATCTTACAATGATCGATCGTAAAGGCACCGAGAATGTAGTTGCTGATCATTTATCTCGGTTGCGATGGGACAACAAAGAGGAAGAGTATCCAATTTTTGATTATTTTCCTAATGAATTCCTCTTTGTTGGTGTAGTGAATAATCAATCACCCACGGAGACAAACTAGTGTAGTAGCATTCTTACCTATCTCCTCACCCAACAAATACCACAGGAGTTAAACCTTAAGAAGAAACAACAGTTTCTTCACCAAGCCAAGTACTTTATGAAAATCAATGGGCAACTTTACAAAGTGTGTCCCAATGGCTTGGTTCGATGGTGTGTTCCCGATATAGATCAACTGTGAGTTCTCCAAGATGCTCATGAGGCTCCTTGTGGGGGTCATTACGCTGGGAGATGAACGGCCATCAAGATCTTGCTTGAAAGATATTATTGGCCTACATTGTTTCAGGACGTCCATTAATTCGTCCAATCTTGTGAGCACTGTCAACATGATGGGGGAATGACTGCTAGAATGGAGGGTCCACAACAATGGATCCAACCGTTAGAACCCTTCAACATTTGGGGAATTGATTTTATGGGGCTAATTACACCAATGTCGAATGGAAAAGCCTATATCATTGTTGCTATTGATTACCTAACTAAATGGGAAGAAGCAGTTGCTGTTAAGGATTGTACATCATCTACAGCTGCACGATTTGTTGAAAAACAAATCATAAATAGGTTTGGTGTGCCTCGTGCACTTATTTCAGACAATAGTACCCACTTTACAGGTGCAACTTTTCGAAAATTAATGCAGCACTTAGGGGTTGAGCATAAATTGACTACACCATACCACCTCCAAGTGAACGGTCAAGAAAAAGTCACCAACAGGGAGATTACAAAGATATTGACAAGAACTGCTAGCAGGTTTAGGCGAGACTGGAGCACTAAATTGAATGATGCTCTTTGGGCATACCACTCCACATGGAAACTTCCTACAGGCTACTCTTCCTATGAGTTAGTGTACGGTAAATTACCAACGCTTCCCATTCAAACAGAGCTTCGTACACTATATGTGGCATGTGACCTCAACCTTGACCTTGGTCTAGCACAGAAACAATGGTTAGTAACCCTTAACTTGCTAAATGAAAACCAACTAGCTGCCTTGTCATCTAACGAGTTGCACAAGGCATTCAATAAACAACGTCATGACCTAAGGATTAGGAAAGTTAAATATCAACTGGGAAATAAGGTTCTCTATTGGAATCCCACACATGTGCCACAACATACTAAATTTTAAACACTATGGGAATAACCTTATATTATTTATGCAACTTTTCCTTCAGGTGTCTTGTTTTCAAAAGCATCTGGAGGGCCCAACAAATTTAACACAGTTACATTGACTGGACTAGCATCAAGATCAACCCTACTATCCTCTCTAGATTGTGTCTGTGATCCTCTCTAGATTGTGTCTGTGGTGGTTACCTAGGTCGCCCGCTCCCCTTGCCATCACAAAGGCTAAGGTGACTACCTTGTGGTTTTGGAAAGGTGTCATCTCCTTGAATTGTCTTAGGCTGGCTAGTCGTTGGATTTTGGGGATTGAGTTTAGCCATTTGTATGGGGAGTCGGCTGCAATGAACCATTGCCTAGTCCAGATCTACACCTTTCTCCATGGTCATTGGCACATTGATGTTACAGTGCAAAGCCCTTTTCAAGGCCTTCAATGGCTGAATGGGGTTAAACTCTTACCCTAGCAACCATCTATCCCCTTTCATCTTATGCATGACCCATCCGAGGTGATTCAACGTTGCAATAAGCATTGGCACAAACACGAGTCAGTATCATTTTGGATCCCTCTCTTCCAAAATATTTGGAACCTTCCGACCCTCCCCAAAATTAAATAGTTCCTTTGATGTCACCTCCACCATGGTCTACCTATTGGTAAACGGTTAGAATATCTAGGAATTCCCAATCCTAATTGTCTTCTCTGTGGTGGACAAGATGACTTTGTCCATGTGTTTTGGCATTGTCCCTTTGCTTAGCATGTGTGGGAGTGGGCTTCCATAGTTTTTCCTTCATATAAGCTATCTCAAGAGGATGCAACATTACTTCTGCTAATCTCAAGTTTCTATGAAAAGTTATTAGGTTTACTATTTTATATTATATTTGGAAGCGAAGATGCAATGTCATATTTCAAAAGACAGATTATTCTAATAAATGTTTGCTCACCAAGTTAGAGAAGTTGCAGATCTTTCGCCTCATTCATTTCCAACTCACATCTCAAACATCCAAGTTCAATCTAGATAAACATCAGTTGGTTCATCTCTTGCAACTATGGGAAAAACTTGTGCATTCCAGTAACACTCATCGTCACTAATCTCTGCAAAGAAGCCTTCCCTTTCTATTGTGAAGAGTCACCATTGGAACTCTCTCTATCCTTAATTGAAAGCTTTTTTCCTTATCTAATTCTATGACATTCTATCTTTTAATGAGTTAGGGGTGAACGTTTGGTGGTGCCCCAATTTGAGTTTCCTCCTTTAATACTTGTTTATTTATAAAGCTGTTCCCAAGTTTCATGCATAGTGCTCTCAAGCTTCCCCTTCCCCTTAACCCTATGACCTGTTCAGGTTACTGATACACTGTTAATATCAATAGAACTTCTAACATAAATGAAAATAATTTTTCCATTAGAAGTCAAGAAACTAAATTAATTCTTAAATATTAATGGTACAAATAAAAAATCACATAACTCAGTTTCATGTCATCAGTTGAGCAATTATGTTAAGACCTGGACAACAGGTAATCGATTTTATCCAAGGGCTCGTGTGATGCATATGATATAGAAAAGCAGTATCCATCACTTCTAACATCAATTACCAATCTTCTTTCAACAAGTAACGTTTTCTTTTTAGAAAAAGAGCTTATTTCATGTTGATAATAAATTTTCCCACAACGGTATACCAATTACTTCACACTCACGAGCTACACTAATCATCCTTGGATCTTCCAATTCTAAAAATGGCTTTCAATACTGATAAAAACCAGTACCAAAATGCTAGGAGCCACTGCAATTTATTTGGTTTAGGATTCGGCCGTGGCCCAAAAAGACCCTTGTACATCTCCTTTTGTTTTTGATAAACCTGTTTTTCATGGTCTGCAAGAAGCTTCAATTCTCGAAGAACTGCCTTATCCTCAGGACAAATGTTCTGCACTTTCTGGAAATCATCCCTTGCTTCATCAGTTTGGCCCAATGAAGCTCTTGCCTTCCCACGTCTAAATAGGGCCTTAACATTCTTCTCATCGTCAGCTAGAACCTGCAATCAAGCTAAAATCTCAGCACTCGGGTTTCTAATACAATCTTACAAAAGTCCGTTTAACAACTGGAAACCATTATACCATGTCTCTCACAAATTTCGTTTCTTTTGAAATCAGGATTTAGCAAAGAAAACTTGATAAGTTACTGTTCTTTTGATCGTGTTACTTACGATACTGCAATGACCAATTGCCTCTTCATTCCGGTTCAGCTTCAACAAACATGCAGCTAGGTTCAAGTGGCAAGGATTTTTTACGGCATTTGCCATATCTCGGTATTTTCCAAATAGCTGAAACATGAAATCATCCCCCATATATGCCAATGCCTGAAAAAGATACTAATTAGACAAAATTCAAATGGAGATAACAGCTACATGACATTGGGCACAGGCAACAAGAGTTGAGATACCATTTCATACTGTTGCATTGCTTCTTCTAGTTTTCCTTCTTTGTAATGTTCATTTCCTTCTTGCCGTCTTCTGTCTGCTGCTGCAATCCGTTCCTCGACAGTCATATCAGCACGTGCCTTGCCCTGGAAACAAATCAAGATAACTCTGCCTTTTAATGCGAAATGCTACAAATATGCCCCAGAAATTTGTAAACATAAAAGGATTTGCATTATTAAAATGGTATTAATTTATACTGTATAGGATAAAAATGTTAGCCATAACTAGAAATACTTACCTCTCTGGGTTCCTCAAATCCAATAAGCTCGACCTCATAAATAAGATTAGCTTTTGGAGGTACATTAGGAAAAGAGAAATTGCCCTCCTCTCCGTATCCTAACTCCCAACCAACACGAAGCAAGGAACGTTCACCAGCTTTCATACGAGCCACACCAATAGCCAACCCCTTCATAACATTTTTCTCTGCAAACCCAATACTCTTTTTTAAGTATTTTTTGCTTCCATACATAAGCGTCTCTTAATTTGAAAAGGCTTTCCAATAGCTATTAATGTATTATCATAAAATAACCTAATATACACAACAACCAATAGAATGTTACATCAAAATCATGTACTGTGGAAATTGACCGTTACCTCAACTAGGAGTTATCTGTACCGCTATTTACTCTCTCTTGAAAAATCATATGCAACTGATCATGAATCTGGTATGATTTGAAACGTCTTACAAAGAAAAAATATGCAAGCTAGTGATAATAGGCACTGTTTAATTTCAAATTTCCAATTCTACTTTTTTGGAACAGGTTAAAAAAGAATATTTTATTAAAAATAGTGACAGAGTGCCTATTGTCTAATATGCGTTTGGAATCCCATCACAAATAATGGAAATAAAACTGGCAGGAATTAAAAAATAACAACAAGAAAACAGAAGGGTCGATAAACCCATATAACAGTGTTTTAGGAATGCAGCAAGAAAGCAGAAAAAGATTATTTTCATTTTAACTCTGAAATTATATTTATCTTAAGCCTAGTCATGCAAGGAAAAAGTAAAGTAGATTAAAATACATTTTGGGCATCAAGTTACAATGAGCTCTAGCATGCTGATAAGAATCGTAACTTGCATTCTGCTGGTCATAATACCCATCATAACAGTTTATACTGAATGTACAGATATTGTAGAAAATATACCTGCTGAAATTTAGTCCATTAGATCCCTAGGATATCTTGGTCTCCACATGGACATAATGCATTGTTTCAACTGAGTTTATAAGTGGTTGAAAATGAATTATGTTTAATAGATCTAGAAGATCTACGTACGGCTGCAATTAAAAACTTCAACTTCATTTGGATTATAACGACGTAACAATGGAAAGAACTTTTCCTTGATACAATCACCATTCCAATATGATAGCATGTTTCCCATTGACATTGAACAATTAGATTTTATGAATACCTATAGACATTTAATTATCAGCTTTCCAATAAGAGGTTGAACCAAGCTGGTATTTCATAAGCATCATAATGTGTACTTTTAACTCTCTTAACTATACGCTTTTGACAATACTATCCACATATAGGATTAATAGAGTTTGGGAATAACAGAGTAACTGGAAGAAAGAGTAACAAAAACATATTACAGTAGTCGGCTACCTTTGCCTAGAACCAGTTCAAGAGGTTGTTGTTCATTCCAGGTATCCTCAAACTTATGCATGTTAGTTTCAGCCCACACTCTATAGTGCACTGTAGCAAACAAAAACATAATTCAGAATATTTAATTAAAGCAAGATTTTTCTAAAGAGTAACAGAATTAAAACACTATTTCTGGTGCTTTGTGAAAATGTGAAATACATAACATAATGTATGCAGTGGGTGTAGAATAACCATACGTTAATTATATTTAAACCTAGAAAAAGTCAACTTTTCAAGCTGAGATATATAAGTCCTAGACGGTATTAAAATCATACTTTAATAGCTAAAAGTTTGATTTACAAAAAATATGCACCATGCTTCTTTTTGTACTACAATTTTTCCATTATGTTGTTTCACGCTTCTACAATTTTCTTCTCAAGCTGCTATTTGTTTAGTGCTTCCCTCACACAGCTGCCTATTTTTTCAAAGTGGTAACTAGAAAATAATATGTTGAATTAATCTGGCATCATCTTTGCAACCATTTAAACTATTCAGAGAATACATGAATTCATATTTTAGACCGTGACAGGTAAACCCACAAATTCAATATAAAGCCACAGCTCGTAGAAGTTTCTTGATTGAACATTTAAATTCATTATGCAAAAGGTGGCTTGCTCATTATTCTATACCTTTACACTCAACTATTTTGGCCATTTGTTCACTTTTCTTCCTTAAAATAGAACCTTGATAACAAGATGGCAACACTAGTGTAATATCCTTTTCTAAAAAGCCTTATCTCACCAGCCTTCTAATGGCAGCAAAGCTCAAATGCAGGTTACAAGCAGGGAAACGAAAACCAAATCCAATATAGATGTTTGTGCGAAACAAATATTAAAAATTAAAAACAGATGAAAAGATGCCTTAGTACCTCAACACTGCCATCAGCTTACTACGTTATAATAACAAGCAGAGCAGAGCCAATCTGACTTTATCAGGATACAGAACAGACTATATCAAAACTCCTAGCTTAAAATTTATTAATAAGATAGGAGCAAAAGATTGAAAGTTCAAATATTATTTTGGTTATATAAACAAATGCCTGAAATGAAAGGAAAAAACTAATAAACTGAAATTAATTATTACACATGATTCACCTAAATAATTATACACCGATAAAGCCTCAATAAGCAATTGATCTATGCTTAACAATACACAGCATACTTGGATGAGATGCTTACAGAAACATGTGGAATATTGGGAAGGATTGTTTCCATGCCCTTCTTTGATAATCTGTTTCAACACTTTCTCATGAAGAATTTCAGTTTCTGAATTCACTTTTGGAGGAAGCAAATCCTCTCCTGAGATATGGACAGTATCAGATGAATTTACTGGTGTATCAGGCGTTGGCTGTTGGTTCGTCAAATCTGGAAATGAGACATAAGAAAGAATAGATGCAATCAAATTTCTTAGATTAGTTTTGGTATAATCTTCACATTCAAAAATTTAAATAATGTATTTGTATCATACTGAAATGATCGATAATTCCAAGTCTTGCAAACTACACAAGGTACATATCTGACAAAACACACGTAGAAATGAGAAAGGAAAAGAGAGGAACTTTTCACGGTGTTCTAAATATAGAGAAAATGAAAAATAAAAAAACAAGAAGGACAAAGAAAAGGCACTAGCATTATTAATCGAACGCCGGGGACTGCTTTGATTATGATAAATCTATCGCACCAAAACAAAAGCAAAAAAATATATTTTGAACTCCACAAACACTGTTTCAAGAGTACAAGTTGGAAGAAAAAAAGGAACGGATTGGAAAGCATCGAACTATAAATTCCAATTTTCATATATTCACTACATGATTCGAGAAGAGTACCAAATAAAGAAATCCAAACATTTACATTTCTAAAATCCGCGATATTCTATGGATGGATTAAGAGAAGCAATCACAAAAATGAAGGTTATCAATATCTGCAGAGATCCACCGGGATTTAAAAATCGAATGCAATATTACTGTTCTTAGAATGAATTCAAAACCAATTTCAATTCATCGCAAAGTGGAAGTACCTTCGGTCTTCTCTTGCGCTTCGGCCATCGCTCTTGAAAAATTGCCCGAAAATCAAGCTCCACCGAATGTTTGAGCTGCTACAAACTTGCAACCTATTATTATTGACTACGAATCGTTGTGCTAAAGAAAAATTTGCTTCTTCCTTCACAAGATAAATAAAACTTTTCTACAATCTTCAGCTTAAACAATAGCGCTATGATTCCTGAAAGGGCTCCTTCAACTTCACACATGCAATAGAATGTTCTGGATTTGTGTTTTGTTCAGCTCCGACACTGATCTGGTGCATGGTTAAGAAGTCGTTGTACCTGCTTCTATAGTTTTTAATTCGGGCATAAATTCCGAAATAATTCGGATTCAAGCTTTTTTCGATCAAAATACAAAATATGGTCTTTATCATTAAGTTCCTTTTTATCATTCGCCTCTATCAACAGTCAGATCTTATAAGTACTTTTTCGTCATTGCCACTGGATCTTATTTATTTGTAGATTCTTTAAATTATCATCAATCATTTTTTCACATATTTTGTTTCGGTGGTTTCTCTGTATGTATTAAGTTTTTTCTAATGTTTGATCTTTTCCGTAGCTTTTCTAGATTCGGGTATGGATTCGGTAATTCGGATTTCGTTTGTAACTTCGTCAATTTAGATTCTGGAATAATTTATAAATAATTTTAAAAAATTCTAAAATAATTCAGAAGGCTTAAAATGCTATTTATATAACATTATAATGGATATTTAAAAATTTCTTTGTTTGCTATGAAAATTGTACTGAGATTGCCAAAAGTGAAAAAGATAGGAAAAATTCAAACCCTTTGCTGTTGTAAAATAATTCGCAAAGAGAATTTTATTAATAGAAAGCAAAATTTAGTACATAAGCTACTTCCACAGGAAAGGAGGAAGAGAAACTGAGTTGACTGAGACTTTTATAGAGGAAACCTGTTAAACTTAGAATTCCACAGGGAATGGAAATGTAGTTCAAAGATCAACCATTCGCTGAAATGTGTGTATCTTTTCCTGGATGTGGATTGTCGAATGAGAACAAAGGTGGAAGAAAGCGGAAAAGGGCCGATTGGAGTAGAAAACTGTGGCTTAATTAGGAGACTTTCTACTGAAGCGAAGCTTGATGATGGTGATTATTTGGATCTCCGATATGACTCCATGGCTGCAATAAGAAAAACAACTGGTTAGCATTCATCTTGAATTTTGGGGCTTGAGATATAATTTGGAAATGAACATGCCGTAGAATTTGCATTTTTTCCGAAGTAGTTAGCTTTGAAAATGTGTGGTACATCTACGTTTCCAAATATTATATAAGATGATGGGTGATGAGACGTGACTTGCATGTGCCGCGATATCGCGTCTTTCCCTGCGATATCGCGTACGCGATATCGCGT
>MNCI01011332.1:42521-57717 GCA_015680685.1 Gnetum montanum
GATCTACCTTGTTCTAGCTAATCTAGGCACAAGGGAGTCAAACTTAAAGTAGAATATCCATTAACTGATTGTTTCTAATCAAAGATTCTTGCCAATCACCTTCAATGTTCTTACGACCGTTGATCCTCTTTTGTTCTCTTGTCAATCTTTGCCAAAAGTTGTCAATAAATTGCCAATGAAAGAGAATTGCTCATGGAGCAAATTTTGCCAATCTAGAAAGAAATTTTTTGCCAACCCTTTGATCATTGTCAAGTGGAGTATTTATAAGGTCAAAATCAGGAGAAAAATGCGGTTTAGATGACGCGTGTCCTGAACCTACAAAATGCCGTTGACCTCATGCGTTTGTGTTTGAAGCTTGCGACATTACGCTGCATTATGCTCTGAAGCATAATGTGTCGTAATCCACCTTTGCTTGAACTTTGGCAACAAACTATTCTACGGTTACACTGTAATACGCTGGAGAGCGTATTGTGACATAAAAATCGCTAATACTCAAATTTTGTTATTTCCAAGATCGCAACTGAATTAATCATCTACTTGAATTATGCTGCGTTAAGCTACATTACGCTGCATAGCGTAACTCAGCGTAACATAGCGAGCTTGCCAAAAAGTTGAAGTGTTGTCGCTGCACTTCCCTTGCTTTTGTTTAGTCTTTCTGGGGTTTATTAAGCTACACTGAGCCTCGAGATTTTGCTGAACCATTGAGGTCTTGAATTTTTCTATCTTTGCTGTTGCGACTAGATGGACTATTTTCTTGCATTATGCTGCATTACACTACATTACGCTACATTATGCTATATTGTGTAATGCGGCGTAATATGCCAAAAGTTAAAACTTTCAAAACATTGCTAACTTGCAAAGTCGAAGACTTGCCATTGCGCACCCCTTGTCTTGTTCTGTCCTCTGGAGTCTATTACCCTCCAGTGCATGGTGTTGCGTAACAGGCCCTTAGCTGAAAAAGAAACTTGCTGAGTCTTGACTTGTCACAAATCTTTGCCTAAATCGCAAGATTTTGCTAAACCGTTCAGGCCTTGAAATTTTCACGGTGTTTCAACCTATGTTTCTACATCAATAACAAATTTCTGAATCAGTAGTTTCTATTTCCTGATGACTTTGTCCATTCCTTTTGCATATCACATACCCATGCATCTCTTTTTCGGATTGATGAATCCCTATTATAATATTTAGCTAATTCCCTTTTTTAAGTTCTTGTTCTTCTTTTGCCACTTGATTGATGAGTCTTTGAATTCAATGGGTGTTTAATTTTGATAGTCTTCCTTGGGCATAAATCCCAAGGGTCTCTCTTGTTTTGTTCCTTAGCCCATCTATGATGTGCCTTAGTTGTTTCTTTGATGAAAATCCATGGCCTGGGCATCTATGTAATAGTGAATAATATCTACCTATTATTGCATCAAGGGTCTCATGAGTCTCTTGTTTCCAATTTTGGATTTACTTTCTTAGGTTTGACACTCATGAATATGTATGATATTTATCATTAAAAATTTCAAGAATGGTACTCTAGCATCTAATGGACTTAGGTTCCAATGACCTGTACCAGCTTTCTACTTACTTCACAAGTGTTCTAGGAAATAGCTTCAATTTTTTCCAATCACTTTCTATGTTTTGAAGGGCATAGGCATTGTGGAATGCTTAAAGGTGATGCTAAGGATTAGCATTACAACCTTCTTCAAATCTATGGATGTTATTCATATCTAGCCATTTAATATAGCTATCTCTTACATGCCTAGTTGGTATGTAGACTACTTCCTAAATGTTGATCATGTTCTGGGTTGCCATAAGGGGTTCATCATCATGATTAGGTTCATAGGCTCTATGATAGTGATGATCCCTTCTATGCTCATGCCTTTCTTAATCCTCTCTTATATTTCTGTGCCTTCTTCTTTCATACTCCTCATCTTTTGAATCAGAATACCTTGAGTATCGATCATGATGACCATGAGCTTTTCTCTTGTTCCTATCAAAGTCTCAGTACTTGTGCTTTTTTCTTTTCATGGTTCTCTGATGATAGTGATGAAGTAGAGGAGGTAGTAGGAGAGTGGTGCTGGTTGGTTCTCTATTCATGACTTTTGTGAGTTTCCTTGTAGGACTTAGCAAGATCCCTTGGCTTAGAGTCTTGCTTGCATCTTGAGTCAGTAGCCTTCCCCTTGTATGTCTATACTAGAATAGAGTAAAGTTGGGCTTTGATAGGTTCTTCTAGTCTAATGATAGGTGTCTTTGATGGCTCCTCATAGTTCTAGCGGAGTTATTCCAAAATGAACTAATTAGCATCAAGCTCTTCTATGACAACAGGTATGTTGGTTTGCTTTCCTTTGGTATGCACATGTTTAATTTCCATAGCAACATCTCTTTTTATTTGTAGGTTCATAGGTTTTGGTCATGAGTTGAGTCATATGGTACCCTTCTTGAATTTGGTCCAAATGCATTCCTCTTAGAGTAGTTTGTACCATGTTTAGTGCTACACATTCAAGAGGTACGACTATGTTACCTTGCATATCTCTCCACCTCATTTGTCTATCCTAATGGAATATGAAGGTGAAGTTTGGATGGTATGAATCAGTGTGAGCATAATTAATATGTGTTTGCATTGGCATTCCCTAGTCTTCTTCATCAACAATTCTATCACTACTCCTTGTTTCCTTGGCAGGTGATAATTGATCATGATGTGAAGCCATGTTATCATTTTCTGATGGCTTATGTTAAGTGTGCTTTATATTAAGGTTGTGAGGATTAGAGTTAGGTTCTAATACAACAAACTTTGAAAAATTAATTACTTAGTATAACATTCACTTATCCCCAACAACAATGCCAATAATGAGTGGTGGAGTATCCAACACCCAACCATATGAGATACGAGTATTCATGCACATTCCTAGTTGAACTTCGGAAATAAGGTAATGTGATTATATCAGTAACTAATTAGCATTCGTGATCGTTGTCTTCTCATGTGAGCTAGTAAAATTAGTGTGTATGGTTTAACTCATGATGAGGTATATGATATTGATGTTCTATTGGCCATTAAGCTCTTAGTAAACATGAAGTGAAAGTACAAGCTTCTAAATTTAAGTGACAACTAAAAAAATTTAAACTAGCCTATGCAATGAGTAGCTAGTCTTGATCTTTTGGTCACACCTTGGACTTTGTGCAACTACTATTGGGATTATCAAGTACTACACTACTGGGTGTACCAAGTGATAGTACTATTGGGTTACCAAGTAGTTACACTTACATGCTCGAGATTAGTTGTACTCATTCTACTTAATGACATTAAAAGTAAATACCAAGGAATGGTGATGAGCAACGAGGTACCCCTATGCCCAACTATATGAATCATAAAGCATTCATGCGTGATCTGATCGAATTCTACAGACTTTATTATTTCTGGTGCACTAGTCCTGTAGGAATGTCAATCTAGCCTTAAGGTTAATCATTGTCCTCCCAATTATACTTGTGATGTACGTTGGTATGGTTACATGTAACTAAGGCATCCGATTTTTATCAATTTTTATTTTATAGTTGGGTGCTTGAAATATAGATAAAAGGAATTTGATTAACTAATCTAAATTAACTAATTAACTAATCGTTTAACTAATCCTAACATAAGCATTAGTTCCCACTTACTATACACATCCTAAACCCATATATCTACTGCTCGGTGACCAAGCGCTACACTACTGGGCGTACCAAGTGATAACGTTTCTAGGATTACCAAGCGAATATGTGTTATGCTCAAAGCGGTCATACTTATGTGTGTAATCTATCTTACTTAATTGCTTCATTAATGTAATAACTGAAAAATATTTAATAACTAATTGAAAATAATTAATAAATAACTCAAAACATTAAATGCATAAATGAAATAGCTAATCTATCCAAAGTGCTGTAATGTTTATCAGAAAGCTTGTCTTTATTGTTGCACATACTGTCGTGCTTAGGTACAACAATGCTTGAATAAAGATTCATACACTCAATGGCTTCTACTACAGGCACTTAAGGAAAAAAATTCTAACTTTCAAATGGAAAAAATGCAAGAGCTTTGTTGCAACTACGATATCCTATATGCCATAAATGTTGCTGTAAGCATGTATTTATAGCTGATTTCAAATACTACATCGACGAGGCCACATCAGCGCATGGTATGATGCATCAACTAGGCCTCATCGATGAGGCCTGGACAACGAGGCTATGTCAATGAGGTCACATCAATGCAGTTGATAGAAAGAAATTCATCATACCCCCATGATTGAATGAAAACTCGTCCTCGAGTTCTTTACAAAATTGGGAAGGTATGAGATTATTGATTGACTTTTCTTCAAATAAAATAAACTAACTAACTTGACAAAAAATGGAGTGTACGGATCAACTCATTACAAAAAATGAAGGTTTTTAGGACAAAAAATTAAACACCATGACTCAAATCATCAAAAATCAGATAGCATGTTTCTTGGTGACACGAAGTTGATGGAGAAGATTAGATAGTCCCAAGTAATGGTTGTTAAGGCTTTGAGAGACCTTAACTGGCTTCATGCACTAGTAGTGGTTGAGGTGGTTGCGAGTATCCTACTACTGCTACAACATTAGGTGGGAGGTGGAAAGCATTCAGTAGTGCTTTCATTTTCTCCTCCTTACTCTAGGGATCATGCACCATCCATGCAGCTTCCCCAATGTGGGTTGGACCAAGCACATCCCAAGGACATGGGATCGTTGGAAACAACTCCTTGGCATTAACAAACTAGGCAATGAACTATTTGCATTCAAAGTCAGATGATTTCACTATGTTCTTTAGCTCCTAGTAGTCATTTATTCATCTGGCAAGGTTTTCAGTGATAGATCGTTGATCTTTGAATCATCCCCTGAGAACTTTGAGTTCAATGTTTGTAGTCTCAAGCTTCTGCTTGGTGTCCTTGTGGTGCTTGAACTTAGCCTTGTATAGTAGATATGAGCTAGCCACTTTCTTCTCCAATTTTGACTGTAGTTGTCTGGTAGTCAGCATTGCTAGGTTTGCATAATGAAGATTGGCCAACTCCAAGTACTCTATCATTTCCTTAATTTGCAACTCCTTTAAGTGCATCTTTTCTTTGTTATAGGCTTTGATCCCATCGAGGATGTGCCATCATCTTTCTCTTTCTTGTTGGAGTTGCTAGAGGGCTTCATTCATCTTTGTCTTTGCCATCTGGATGTGTTTCTCATTCACTTCTTTTTGTAAGCCAACCTGGTCCTTGTAATGCTTTCTCACTTTCTTAAATTTGAGGGTCTCATTCTTCTAGGTGGCAATCTTAATGATAGACTTTTGATGAAAAGTGCATACCTCCTCCATTGACAGATTATAGTTTTCTATAGCCAATTTTCTTAATTTAATGTTTATCTTGGCAAGCTGCTCCTACTGTTGATGAATGAATTCTTGCATTTGATCTTTCTGGGCATCAACAATTCGTAGGCGATAATTTTGTGTGATCAGTGCTTTATTTTTTTGACACATCTAATTCAAGTTCTTTTTGATTAAGTACGTTTTAGCTTCTGCTATGGATTATTTGAAGATGGCCATCAATGCTTCCTCCTTAGCCTTTTGAAATTATTCTTGAAGCTATTTGATAGCTTCATCTCTTATCACTACTTGGCTGAGGATTGCTTGATTAGCAACTTGAGCATGAAGTTTGGCAACCTTCGTGGTGAAGCATTGATTTTGCTCTTGGGAAATTTCTAGTTGCTCCTCCAACATAATTCATCTACCCCTTGCATTCAATAGCTTTGATTGGGTTGTAGTGATGTTCTCCAGAAGATCAAAAATGTCTAGAGTTGGTTGCCTAGTTCCTACTACTTGTTTTAGCAACTTTTCATGCTGAGCTAAATTCAAATTTTTGCTAACCATGCCTATGGATGTATGCACACCTTGAAGTGCATATACATCTGGTATAGACATCACAAGTGCATTCAATGCCTCTATGGCATGGTTAGCCACTACTTTTACCACTATTTCTTGTCCTTGGTGCTGCATCACTAGGATAGTTTCTCCTTCACCTTCCTCCAACCTCACCAAGAAGGTGGTGTCATTCCTAGAGATTTCTAAGAATAAATGGTATTGTGATAGTGACATTGTCACCTCCTGAGCATTAGGATCTAACCTCACAGGCAGTTGCATTCTTTGGATAGAGAAAATGGAACCACCTCTCTCCATATGGCTAACTTTTCGAGCCATATCATTAAGGTGACTCATTGCTGGTCAGTACATAGATGGATCTACCTCACTCATTCCTATTTGTTGTCCTTGTTTTCTCAAGAGTCATTCTTGAAGTTTCCATAGACACTCCATGCTTACACAGGCCTTTGGTGTTGTCTCTTGAGTGGGTGGTGGTGGTGGCAGCTCCTCTAATTGAGTTGTCACTGGCATCTTCTCTTTCATGATCTTGGATCATGAAGCCAAAGGAGTATGCTTGAGTATGTCATTGGAGTAGAAAATGATGCCTTCCCTTTTTGCAAAGTTTTCTGATGAGGCATGGAAAGGGTAGGGTCTTCCTTCCATGTTCGTTCTCCTTAAAATGCTTTTCAATCTCCAAGTATAGTAGTTGTGGAAGATTAATGGGGAACTTCCTGCTTAGAGCAGTGCATGCTCGAGCAGAGAAAGTAGTCACCTTGCTCTAGGCCACTTCTCCTATGGTTGTGAGGGTTCTCCTTCTTGAAGACATTTTTGTTTTGATGCCATCTGTAATTACAATAAGATCATGGGTTAGCAATCATTATGTAATCCTAAAATAATTGGGATACCTTATCTCTTAAGGATGGTTACACTTTGGCTAAGTTGTGATTATGGATAATTTAATTAATTCAATTATCATTCATTTATGTATTTTCATTAATAAATTATCTCAAAGGTTGTCCGAAGGGTTAACTCTTAAAAAAGTTGATGTTTATATGTTGTTAAGTTCACTAACCCTATGAGGGAGTTAGAAAAATTTCCAAAATATTTCACCAATTTTTCATTGGAAACCTTAAGGTTTGTGGCCCCCACGATAAAGATCTTACCTTTGGTAAGCACAGGATCAAACAACAGAGTGACTTGGAAAAATGGTTAAGAAGTTATGAGCCCTAGAAGGTTTTGGGCTTTGAAAAATTACAAAAACTCCCTGTGTGTTATGAGAAAATGGTAAAAAATTGCAAAGTGTTTGGTGATATATATAGGGTTTTTGTGATGTGTCAATGAGGCCTAGTCCACTAGGCTTCATTGACAAGGGGGGTTGTGTCAATGGGGCCTTAATGACACAATCATTAACCATTGTAATCAAACTTGCAAAATATGAAGAGTATTTAAGTGAAATTAATGTCAAATGAAAGCTTAAAAGACCAACAATAGCATGAAAACATGAGAAGAGGGTATTGAAGCTCATAAATTTGGAAAAATGGAGAAAAATTAATTTAGTGGATGAATGAAATGAAAGATTAAGGAGTACTAAGTGGTTTACTTAATGGAATATGTGAAAGATCGGATTATGGCAATGTCAAAGGTAAGGAACATTAATGAATCAAGCTAAGAGCTATGCAAGTGGGTCCTCCTCATCGTAGGCTCATGTCCTTTTTGCCCTTGCATATCCTCAACTAAGGAGTTTGTGGATCCCATAGTCAATTTAATGATCATGACAAGTTAAGGACCAACCCAAAAGAATCTACTCAAGAATCCCAACACATCAAACTAAGACATAGAGCACAACATAGAACATGGTAGTGAGTTGAGTTATGACATCATGGATGGATGATAGAGAAGGTGGAATGGAGTTCCAAATTAAGGTCATAAGAATTCCCTTGTGGAATTTATGGTTAGAATGATCTGAGAAGTTCCATCCTCAGTCTAGACCAAAACCATACACTTTCAATGACTTCGCATCGCCATCCTAAGACTAATCCACCTACTTGAGACATAAGAGTGCTTCCACAAAACAACCACCATTCCACAAAAAGAGGAAAAGAGAAGTAGGAAGTAAGAGAGAGGGCCTTAGTTAGAGGGGACCTTTAAACATAGGTGCATGTCCTTCGAGTCCCATAATTAGTGCTTGTAGCCCATTTATTTTTTCAAGGGATGAGCTTTGAATTCCCATTATTTTTTTAAAATGGAAACCACATCATGAAAGGACTTATCCATGTTGAAGGTATGTGCTTTGAATTCCCATTATTATTTTTGGATGTAAGGACTTTATTTGTCTTCCTATCAGTGGGTGGTATGGAATGGTAAGAAGTTCGTGAAAAACACTCATGCACTCAAGCAAGTAGAAGAGTACAAAGAGTATTGAGTTTCCTTGAAGTCACACCCTTTACAAACCTTTGAATCCTTCCTAATTTTAGAACTACCAAGGTTACTAATTGATTAAAAATTTCTTTAATAGAAGGAACCTAAAATTCCTAGAACAAGGAAAAATTGTAAAGCTCATTAGATGGGTGGATAACGTGGACTGACTACCTATTCCATGAAAAATAAACCATGTCAAAGTCATCAAACATCAAAATTCAAAAATAGAAACTAGACATCGACAATCACAACATTAAGCACAAACCATCATTAGTAAGCAACAACAGCAGCACTGTGTGCTATGACAATAAAGCAATTTTATTAGCAAAAATGAGAAAATATCACACTTGAATAGAACAAAACAAAGTAAAAAATATATATAATAAAGTGTAAAATAATCAACAAAGTTCAAAGGTAATAAAGATAATGTAAAATTAGAAAAAATTGAAAATCCAAAAATTTGTAAAATAAAAAACGTAGAAAATAAAAAGTAGAAAAACTGAGAAGCCATGGTAATGGTTAGCATATATGGCCATCTTCCCCATGACTAAGTTGGAAGGAGAAGATTAAAAAAATAGAACATGGTTTTCCATTCGTTGAGGTGATGTTTACATTGGCCTGTCGTGGTTCTAGGAAAGGCTTGACTTGTTGAATGTTGACCAACTGCTTTTTATTTGGGCTATTAGGTTTGTAGATTATCATGACCCCAAAGGAAAAGGTTTGATCAATTACATAAGGTCCCTCCCACAATGTTTGAAATTTTTCCTTTTGGGGTACATGTGTGGGGTTCCTGTAGAGAACCTTATCTCCTGGTTGCAGTTTTACCTTTCTTATTTTGAGGTCATGATGTTGCTTGTTGAATGCTTTGTTCACCTCATTCAAGGATAGGGCCACTAATTGATTTTCATCTAGTACATTCAGATTGATTATTCTTTCATTCTGTGCTAGACTTAGGTCAAGGTTTAGATCACAGGCTGTCAAGAGTATATGGAGCTTAGATTGAATTGGGAAAGTTGGAAGTTTTCCATACACTAACTCGTAGGGAGAATACCCAATAGGAAGTTTCCAAGTTGAACCATAAGCCTAGAGAGCATCATTAATTTTTGTGCTCCAATCCTTCGTATATTTGCTAATGGTTCACGTTAGCATTTTTGTAATCTCCAAATTGGTTACCTCTGCTTGATCATTGGCTTGGGGTAGTAGTAAGGTGTTGTTAATTTATGTTCTACCCCCAAGCGTTGCATTAATTTTCTAAAGGTGGTCCCTATGAAATGAGTTCCATTATCAGAAATTAGTGAATGTGGCATCCCAAACCTATTCACAATATGTTGTATGAATCTAGTAGTTATGGATGATGTACAATTAATAACTACTGCTACCTTTGCCCATTTTGTGTAGTAGTCAACTACTACGATAATATACACCCTCTTGTTGGACATGGGTGTGATGGAACCCATGAAATCAATGCCCCATATGTTAGAATGTTCCAGTGGGTGAATCCACTATTGAGGACCTTCCATGCAAGCAGTCATCCCCCCATCTCATTGACAATGCTCACAAGACTTGACGAACTAGTGGGCATCCCTAAAGATTATAGGCCAATAGTTTCTTTCCATTAGGATTTTTATGGTCGTGCATCTCCTTGCATTGTGGCCTCCATAAGGCTCTTCGTCAGCATCATAGAGAAAAAACAGTTGATCATCATCAAGGACACATTAACGAATCAAGCCATTAGCACACACCTTGTAGAGGTGTTTGTTAATTTTCATGAAGTATTTGACCTAATGAAGAAATTGTTGCTTTTTCCTAAATCCAAGTCTTGTGGCATCTCATAAGTGAGAAGATATGTGAGGATGCCATTATACCATGTTGCTTTCACAGGTCTTTGTTCACCTATTACTCCTGTAAAGAGGAGTTCATTTGGAAATTGATCAGAGAGTGGGCTCTCCTCCTTTTTGCTATCCCATCTTAAGTGAGAGAGGTGGTTAGGGACCACATTCTCAATCCCTTTTCGATCTACCATAGTGATCCTTAACAATGTTAGTGTAAATACAATGTTGGCATATCCTTGGATCAATTCCTATTAGCTCAGGATATGACCAAGCAAAGGCTATTGACCATTTGTTCACTACCTTCAACAACTTTTCTTTTTGTTTAGTAGTAATCTTGGCATTAATGATGACTAGTTTACCATTGTTTAGAAATGCATATGCCATATTGGTTGGTAAAGTTTTTAGCTCTAAGGGATCCTACTTGAAGTGATCTGGGATTTCCAACTCTTCCCAACAAGTATCATCATTTTCATTAGAGAGTTGGAAATGAACTTGTTCAATTTTTTCCATGCCTTCAACATAGGCACAAGTTAGTCTCTCAGTTGGTTCCATGCATATTATGCTACTATCTAAATCTACTATTATCCACTGGGTGCCCTCTTATTTTGTGGCTGTTGCATACAAACACCTTTGAATATTGATCTCCTATGCACACTGATTGTAGGCTTTGATGCCTATACTTCTAATTGATCAAATCTTTTTGCACATAATTGCACCCATTGTCATTGTACGTGATGCATGGAATACGCTTCTTCTCAATATTTCCTAGCTCATTTTCCTTCAATATCTCTAAAGACATGTCCCTTATACCCATTCATGCATTGACTGTGCTTAACCAAGCTCTTCCCATGATGATGGAAAAGTCACTTTTATAGTTGTCCACCTTGATTACTAAAAAATCAGCAACATAGGACCACCCAAAAACTATGGTCACAATGTCCTCGACTAACTCTAGGGGAATAACAATCAATTGATCTACTAATTCTAGACAGATATTACTCTTCTTGAGAGGTGGTAAGTTCTAGGTTTAGTACATGTCATGAGAGATGAGATTAACTCTGAAACCTAAATCAAAAAGAGCATTGCATAGCTCTTGTCTAGTAATTTGTAGATAGATGAGTGGACTTCTTGGATCAAATCTCTTTGTAGGAAGATTACTAGCCTTGATCCAGTCAAAAATAGCATGGGTTAACATTACAGTGCAAATCTTAGGCAGCACTTGGTTTGAAGGGCACTTGAAGGTATTTGATGTAGAGGATGAGAGTGTTAAAGATGCAAGGTGATCAGCCATGCTAGGTTGTGAGGGCTAGAGAGGACTATTAGGTTGGAAGAAATGCCTTGTCCTTGATTGATTATCTAGACCACTTGGATGAAAAATCAGTTGTGAGTGTACAACCCTTGTAGCATTTTGTTGTTGTGGATGTGGAGGAATCTCACCTTGCATGAATGGAGTAGGAGGTAACTAGGTTAAAGGTGGAAGTTTTTGTGCAAAGGGATGTAGAGGATGATAAGGATATGGATATAGGTTTTCCCTTGAGTAGATGGTGAATGTGTTCGGTGATACTCTGGAGGGTAATAGTGATGCTAGAATGATGTATGACTTGCAGAGCTTCTAGGGGAGACGGGTTGCTGAACATAGTACTCATATGGATCTGGTTGCCTATAAGGATATTGTTGCCTAGGTGGTGGCATTCCCCATGATTGTGGTTGGTACCACTATTGGTATTATTCATATGGTTGTGGATAAGTTCCACTTGGATAATAAGCTTTTTGCTATTGGTGGAACTGCCTTGGATTGCCTTAAGGATAAGGCAATCGCCTTGGTGCTTGCCTATGTGCTAGGCAAGGATTCAATGCATACACTCCCAAATCCTATAAGTGTGACACCATAGGGAAACATCCCTTTGGATGTTCATATTGATAGATGTCATATTTGGTTTCATCATCAAAGTCAGACTCCACAACTTCCTCTACTATAGCAGCTTTGCCTTACCTCTTTAGTAAGAATGCTCAGCTTCTTTTTGCCTCCTGCAATTACGATCACTACTTTGCTCTTTGGATTCTTTAGAAATCTTCAAGGTAGTTTGAAATTTTTTGTTCAAAGAGTCACATAACTTGTCAACCTTAGTTGAAATGTTAGAAATATAATTTTGAATGGGCAAGGTCTTTCTATTCATCACTTCATCGAGTGGTGATTCCTCCTCGTCACAAAATTGGATCTCTCATTTTCTAATAGAAGGGTTCCTATTATACTCTTCAGCACTTTCCCTTTTACAAAGCTCACCTTCTTCTTTTTCTCCCTACTTAATTAGTCTTTGGATCTGATGAGCTCTTAGTTTAGAAAACCTTCCTTGGGCATACACCCCAAGGGTTCTTCTTTTTTCCACTTTGAGCCCATCTATGATGTGGTGAAGTTTTTCCATTTGAGAATAACCATGGCTAGGACATCAATGTAAGAGTGGCATCCAAGGGTTCATGTGCTCCCTATTTCCAGCCTTGGATTTTCCTCCTTAGATTAGACACTCTAGAGTACATTTGATACTTTTCATTGAATAGCTCTAACATGGTACTCCATCAACGAATGGATTTCGGTTCTAAGGATTGATACCAACTTTTAGCTTCTTTTGTGAGTGTCCTTGGGAAAAGCTTTAGTTTTTTCCATTCATTCTCTATATTCTATAAGGCACAAGCATCATGAAAAGCTTGTAGATGCATTTGTGGATCAGGGTTGTATGCCTCCTCAAATCTTGGGATATTATTCATGTCTAGGCTTTTGATTTGGCTATCCTTCATATGCCTAGTTGGAATTTTAGCTACCTCTACAATGTTAAGCATACTTCAAGTCGCTAGTAGAGGTTCATCATCATCACTATGTCAATGATGTCGATGATGGTTTTGGCCACCTCTTTAGTTTTGGTGGCCTTCATAGTCATTGTTATCTTGTCGATCACCTTCATTACGATTATTTCAATGGTGGCTTCCATGAGAACCGTTAGATGAAGAGGAATGTTTAGAATCAGATAAAGAGGAAGGTGGACCACCATCACCATTATGGTATTTTCCACCACTCTTACACTTATTACGATCACCATCCTTAGATCTCTTATTGTTGTGATGCTTGCTCGAGTCCCTACCTTGATTGTGACTTTGTTCTGAATCCAATTTATGAATTGTGGATCGCAGGGTCAAGTTTGCACCCTCGCCATCAATAACAAGGGATGGAGAATCTTCATGTTGAGAACCTTCCAAGGAAGGATCCTTAGTGTCCTCTTGATTTAGTAGGAACAAGGGGTTAGAGAAATGTTTCCCCTTTATGGCATCATGGAACTTCTCCTAATGCTAATCTTGTTTGCATTGTGTTTTAGTTGGATAGTATTTTTAAGTATCCTACCCATCCACAATGTATTCTTCATGAAGATTTGCTATGTCCAACTTCTTAAGGATCTTGAATAGCATCCCAGGTGATGAACCATGATTTTTCAGGTTCCAATATCGAACCTGTGATATTGGATCCACGATATCGGGTACACAATATCGCGACCTAAATAATGATATTGGATACACGATATTGTGATTCCTGTGTGAGCCTATAAATACACATTTAGGTGCACAGGAAAAGGGATATAGTGTAAGTGTAGAGTCATTTTTAGTTAAATTCTTTCCCTTCCCTAGTGCATGCTCATAGTGTGATGATTGTAATTGTATGAAACCTTTATTCGAGTGTGACATACTTGGACATGCACATGACCAGCAATAAAGATCAAGATTACTTCATCATTGTAGCATACACTTAACTCTTATTTTCTTTAATTGTTATTTACTATTTTCTTTAGTTAATATTTACTTTCTTGTCAGTTACATTTCATGTTATTAAATGTGGAATGAGTACAATTTAATCATGAGCATTTAAGTGTGACTACTTGGTATCCCAGTAGCGTACCTAGGACATGCGCTTGGTAATCCCAGTAGTAGTACATGAGGTCCAAGATGTGTATAGATGATTAAGGATGGATGCTCATCACACCTAGGCTAGCTTCGATTCTCTCTTCCATTCCCTCTTAGCTTAATCAAAGTTATTTTCCATTGCCTCTAGGAGTAGCACTAGTCTAGGACCACATCATACACCTCACTCTGGACTAAATCATACATGACAAAGCAAATACTATTCTAGGTGGGAAGACAACGAACTGTGATCAACGTGTAACTATCTAGATACCACAACTAGTTCGTCTATGGAGTTCGACCAAATCCTACGTGAATGCTCGTATTGATATGATTGAGTGTAGGGGTACCTAGCCACTCATCATTAGTGTTGTTGCTAGGGATAGTGCTAGTTATTTAGATTAGTTACATCATACAAGATCACTGTAACAAAGTATTAATGATACATCTTTTAGAAAGAAGTAATTACAACAAGTCATACATAATTTCCCACCCATGTCTCTCTCACAAGACTATGATCATGCAACAACTAGTAAGGTAATTCATTGGAGAACCAACGAATTATATCATGATGAAGACAAAGTTTGGAGTACTCAATTTGATGCAGGAGTTTCCTATGTACATAAATAAAGACAACATTGTCCCAACTCAAAAATTCATAACTTGCCTAGTGATGATGAACCCCTGCTGGCCAATAAGAGCCTAATGCATATACAAGATGTTGTTAAAATATTCCATAGGCATCGTAAAGAAAGCCGTCTACCCAGGCTTGATTTAAAAAACTTTCCCAAGTTTTCAGGAGGCTATGATTTAGATCCACAACATCATTTACAAGCCTTCCATGATGCCTATGTATGGAACAATATTAATAATGGATGGCAAAAAACTAAGCTCTTTCCTACGACACTTTTTGGCCAAGCAAAAGTGTGGTATAGGTCTTTAAAACCAAGGTCAATTCGACATTGGCCAACAATGGTAGAACTATTTAATGAAAGACATCAAACCTATATGAGAGTGTCAGCCTTGAGGAAACAATTCCAAGAGTGGAAACAAGCACAACATGAACCCTTGGAAATGGCCTTAGAAAGATATTATGCATTGTTAAACAATTGCCTAGGCCATGGATTCT